>CBVK0103889062.1:0-38850 GCA_900067695.1 Picea abies | reverse complement strand
CCCCCCCTCCATTAAAGGCAGAACAGACAAGGGGGTCTGGAATCAAATTTGGGCCTTTGATTTCAGCACTCATTTCTGAGCCGTCCAGATGTGCGCAATCCTTATTACCGATTCCGGACCCCCCCCCTCCATTAAAAACAGAACGGTCAGGGGGGTCCGGAATGATCTGTGCGCCGTAGATCTGGGTGCCACGATCTGGACCATCGAAAAGTGCATGGAGCATAAATTAGGAGCGGAAAAACATTTGTTGGGAAAACTAAGGATAAGTGCTTTTATGGGTTTTTTCCCGAACTTTTCACATAGGCACCACCAAGGGATTTCGACCAAACTATCTCTTAGGCATTTGAGACATGGTGCAACATTTTTCATCAAGCTAACTTTATTCGAAAGGGACAATGAAGAAATTAACCTACATGCTAACCTATCTTCCTAGGACAATTAACCCAAATTAAACTGTTGGGTTAAGAAATTACTCTACCTTAGGGCTATCTGACCAGGATTAGATAGTCTAGTCAGATTTATTCACTAATCTAACCTAAGGGCTATCTGACCAGGATTAGACAGTCTGGTCAGATTTATTCACTACCCTATCAACATTAAATTTAAAAAGAACTTGGACATGCTTGAAAGGTACGGCCAAATTACTATTATTGCATGGGGCTTTTATTTCAATTCTTTATGCCCTCTTTTCTTTTTCTTTTTCTTTTCTTTTCTTTTCTCTTTTTTCTTTTCTTTTCTTTTCTTTTTTTTCTTTTCTTTTCTTTTTCAAATTATTTGCAAAATGCAAAATCATTTGTCAACAAAAAATACTAGATACAAATAATATATCAGTCACCAGTTGATTCTCATAATTTATGGGGTGATAACATAGTATATGACAAATATCCATATAAATTTTATCTTTCCAAAGAAATATTCTACCCCGTTCTTAGATGTTGTAGAATTGAGATCATAAATGACCTTGATTCTTTCTAGATTTATACATATTCCTTATTTACTCACTATGTGTCCCAAAGGATTTCCTTCTGATACTACAAACATACATTTCTTAGGATTCAAAGATATACCATACAATTGGTATCATTCAAAAACTTATCTTAAATGTTTGATATTCTCTTCTCTTAATTTTGAATGAATTGTTAGATCATCATGATAGCCAACCATAAACTTTCCGATCAAATCTTTGAAGGCATGATCCATTTCCCCTTGGAAATATTCTCCGGCATTTTTCAACTCAAAAGGCATGTGAACATAAACATAATTCTCCCATGGTGTAACAAAATCAGTCTTGGGTCTATCTTCCTCGGCAACAAGCATTTGGTTATATTTAGAAAAACCATCCAACATAGACATTAAGGCTGAACCAATAACTTGTTTTAACAACATCTCCATATTAGGGATTGGATAATTATCTTTTGATGTTTTCTTTGTTTAGATATTTGAAGTCAATAGAAACAAGAATTTTCCCACTCTTTTTTCTGACTAAAACAATATTTGAGAGCCACTTTGAATGTCTGATTGGGAAAATTATTCCAGCCTTATTCAACGTTTCCAACTCCATTTTTACTAAAGGATTCAACTTAGGATTTATCATTCTTAATTTTTTCTTAATAGACTTCGATCCTTCTTTAAGTGGTATGATATGCTAAAAAATAGAATTATCATATTCTTTTATATCGTCATAATTCCAGGAAAAATATTATGAAATTATTTAAATAGAGAAGTGTATTGATCAATTTATTCCATTGTACAACACATACCAATATTTATATACTTGGGAGAATCATGTATACCAATGTTTATCTTTTGTGTCTCTTGAACTTTTCTGATAGATACTTCTTCTTTTGGATCTTGTATTTTTTTTTTATCATTTGTTGTAAAAATAGATTCCAAACTAACATAATATTTTGAAACAGGTACATCAGTTTGATCATCAAATATTTCAGAAGAATCATTTGAATCAATGAGAAAATCAACGATACGTTCATCATTTTCAAAAACTTGCAGATAATATTGATTGTTGGGTAATGAATGCCCTGAGATTATTTTAACATGAAATGTATTTTTACTTTGGGAATCATCCGAGTTGAAGAAAGATGCAAAAACCACCAGTGAATCATCCTTTTTATTCTTATCCCGGGGTTCAATGAAGGAGATGTTGAATGAGTTAAAAGAGTCCATGATCTCACATGCTCTTTTTGCATAGTGTTTCAATTTTTCTTTCTTGATTCTATATTTCCTTTTGATATGGTTTATGATGAATTATGAGTCACCAGTTACTACTAGATTTTCAACTTTCATATGGAGTGCAAGAATCATTCCTTGTATCAGTTCTTCATATTCATCTTCATTATTGGTACATGGAAATTCCAGTTTGATGGTTTGTGGATATATACCAGATTGAGGAATTTGAAAAATGATCCCTACTCCATTTCCAAATTTAGAACAAGCACCATCAAATGACATCTTCCAGAAACCTTGAAAAGGATTTTCTTCCTCTTTCTTTAGAGGGTTGATTTTTTTTGGACTAAGAACAACATAATTTATGATTCCAACATTGATATAGTTTTTCATTACTTCGTTCACTTTCTTCTTGAATGATATTGGCTTTCTAGTTTTCTGAGGAACTCTAACCATTGTTCCATCTTTGTTAGGAAGCATCATACAAATTCCATCATTCACAATATATCCTCCAATCAATGAACACTGATATCTTCCTAATACAACACCATATGTTGGAGGAAAGTCTACAACTATAATAGTGAAAATTGTTCTGATGTGAGGTGTTGCACTTATCCATGAAAAAAAATATTTTATTTCACCATAGGTTGGGACCCTTCTTGAATCAATGGCATACATACTTTCACTGGTCTCATAATATTTGGTATATCCCATTCCCAATGCTTCCATTACTAATGGATGAATGATGTTGTTGATTTCTCTACTATCAACCAGACAATTATTTAATATAAAATCATGATTTTGTATGGTTATGTTTTTGTTGTTTCCTGGAACTCATGAAAACAATTTTTATTCTTGTATTTGAATCATCAAGTATCTTAAAAATATTTTCTCTTTGTTGTGGTATCTTAAACACCTCCATGAAGGGAAAATTAACTATTATTTTGGCTAATTCATCAATCAAATTATAAATCATTTGTGGTGGAGTCTTTTCCCGACTAGCAACTGTTTTTTCTTTGCTAGTTCTAAATTATTTGTTTTTTCTTTTTATTTTTCAGGTGCTTCTTCTATTTTGAATAGATTCACTTGTGTTCTTGACTGACTAACATTTTCTTTTGAATAATCATTGTTATAAATGGAATTTCATCCACAAATGGTTACAGGAATCCAACATCTTCAAACACTCATTAGTTCATCCATGGCCCAGAAAATGCATTTCCAAAGGGCACAAAACTATACAACTAGTTAAAAAATCAGCATGCACTAAAGATACAAAGGCATCGAGCACACATGCAATAGTCGAATAACATCAGAAAAGTGCATAGGCACCCGATGCGCGACTGTGGATGTAAAAATCTGCGAACACCTCAGAACGACGCATTTATGATTTTGGTCGGCCTTCCACCCACCTCTGGTTCATCTCCTAAGTCGATTTGACACCCAAATCCGAGTTGAATCCGAGTGGGAAGTTGGTTAAATACCTAAGGGTGCCCTAAAGATCCCCTTATTCACACTAAATACTGGTTGAATAATGCCCCAAAGATTGGCTATTAAAATAGGCCGTGGGTGCACTATATTTTCAAGGAATTCATTTGTATTTTTATGCTGTCTATATTCTATTGGAGGATCCTCTTTCCACATCAAGAGTATATAAGCACCATTTCATTGAAGCTATTCACATCACCTCTTGAGTGAATGAGCTTTGGGATTTCTTCACCATTTCCTTATAGTTTGTTATTTGTAAGAAGATCTCAATCATTGGGGGTTCAAGAGCCCTCCCTTGGAGGAAGAGGGGACCCATAAGTCTCCCTTTCTCTTTGGTGTTTTCCCACTAATACAACTTATCCATTAGGGGCATGAATGTTGTTTATTTTTGTTCTATTTCCCTTATGCACTCTAGTTTAGTCTCTTTTATTGTTATTATCTTAGTATTTTGTTTATTTCTCATGCTTGATGTTTGTAACTCTTGCATTCACTGTTGTCCTGCCCAGCTAACCCAACTGGGTTTGTAAGCATCTTGATTTTTCTCATTTAGGTGACGAAAGGGACGCAACAGATTGACGACTCCACCGGGGATAGGTATCAATTTCCTCCCCATTTTGGGTTGTTTGAGCACTTCTTTTCAGTTTATTTAACTTAAAGAAACCATAACCAGCCCATGCCTACCTGCAAAAAGCCAAATTCAGAGCTGATTTGAGATAATTTCATCCGAAATTTTCTTCCTGGCCGTGTAATAGAAGGTGTGTGGGTTTTTTGACCCACAGGTGCATCTTCCAAGCACGTGCGCCATACCTTTTTTATTCCTTAGTGCATTCTATGCACTACACCCAAAAGTCATTTTTAATTTGTGCATTGGCGCCCAATGCACCTTTGTCTGCTTTGCGACCTGTGCATCTGTTCATTAAATCACACATTGTAAGGGTTTTGTTATCTATTGAAGTCCCACAATCTTCTTAAGTTTGATTCTATGTAGATCGTAATATGCACCACACTTAGATTCCCTTTCCACATGAAGGGTTAGTCAAAACATAAGCACTTAGGAGGTTAAAATTCATATTTTCCCCTATTTTTGCTCTTATTTTTCCACATGGATGGCTTTCCTTTATTGTAAAAAATTAAGTTGGAATAATTCAAATATCACACATATAACCACTTGCATTGGGACCATAAATTGAATGCCAATCTTCGAGTATGCTCTTCTCTCGCGCCATAGAGCGATCTTGAGAATCGGAAAAATGATTGAGGGGAAATTTCATCTCCCTTAAAAGACAAAATATTTAGGAGAGGATAACAACCCCCTCAGGATTCCTCTTAGTTTATTTTTCAAATACATATTAAAATTGTAAGGGCCCATACATGCCCACATGCTACAAATAATATGATAGTTTTGAAATAACTTTCTTAGATTAAATCACTAGAGAAGTTTAAAGACTTTGTAACGGGCCCATACATGCCCACATGTGCACAATCTAGGATAGTTTTTTAAAACTTTCTTATATTAAATCACACTAGGGAGTTAAAGAATTGGTAAGGACCCACATTTCCATATGCTAGTTCTCTAGGGACTTTAAAATTTTGCAAGGTTGTACCAATGACATTTAGTAAATTAGGTAATCAAGACTTGTAGGGACCACACGAAATCCACATGCAACAAGGTGACACCTAACTTATTAAAAAAAAATGGCGCACTTTCACTTGTTCATAGACAAATTCACTACTCACTCAAGTAGTTTTCATCTCGAAATGTAGAGATTGAAGTAAGTTTCCTCCAAAGGATTCTGAAATGCCCCACCCTTTTCTTGACGAAACTATCCACTCCCATTTAAATTCAACGAGATTGGTTCACACTTCCAATCTCTCAAACAACCACATATAAATTCTTTCTAGAAACTCACTAAGTTTTCCTCCACAATAGGTGTCACAAGAATTTTTTTAGTGTAGGTAGGATTTCAGGGATATGCATCCAAATAACTCCGCATTATCTAGTTCTCACATCTTCAAACAATAGAATTTTTCAAATAGGGAACTTTAAATCCTCCAAGTCAAATGTTCCTACACCATAAGGCAAAGAGATAAGCATGAAGGGTTGAAGGCCAAGGTCTGGATGTTCTTTGGGTCCCCCCTTGAGGCACCCTCCTCTTGGACGAGATCCATCCCATGACCCATTTCTTAGGCCATAAATCTAAATGTCACACTTTGACCGAGGTACCTAGTGACCAAATCTTTTAGGAAATCTACCCAAGTGGAAATTGTGGGATGAAATTTCACCTTGATCGGATTTTGTGTGGCTATTGGGAAATATCGCCATCTCATTCTAGATATGCACCCTCTACCCCTTGTTATAACTGATTGTTTCATCCTTCACTAGTTCCTCTTTCAGTGGCTTCAGGCCCCACTGTTGAGTGCTATTGGAAGGTACATTGCTATTTGAGAGGAAGAAAGTTACGTCTTTTAGGACATGAGCATTTGTTTTCTTTGTTCTTCCACATGGAAAAAATCCACCTATTCACATGTATGATTCTTTATTGATTCATGTATGATTCTCTTGTGATTACATACTATTGTGAGATATATTGTGAAGGTTCAAAAGATTATAGAAAAAACTCTTGTTCATTTATTGCCCTCATCATCATTTTGCACACATCCAATTTGCTAGTCGGACATCATAGGGGACCCCCAACATCCCCGTCATTCCAGACGCTTGCTAAATCTCCCTCCTATTCCAGGGGGAGTTCCTAGTCTTCCCAACTCATTGGCTCCACCTTCTCACACCCCTGTGAGTGCTACTGTCTTGGGATCCTCTTTTCTTGGTTACACTTTACTTGGGTCCACTTCCCAAGGTCAACCATCCACTCTCTCTCCTTTACATGGAAGTGGGGGGAAGACTTCTTCCCAAGGGGGAAGTACAACCCCACCTAACCCCCCTCATGAGTTCGGTACACAAATCACTCACACCATGGCTGGAACTAACCCTCCTCAAGGATTAGGTACACAAAACATTCCTGCCATGACGAGAATTAATCCTCCCCCACCACCTCAGATGCCATACTTGGCTTCCCTCAACATACCGGATCTGACTAAGCTCACCAATGATCCTATATTACATGACCCCACATGGCCTACAATGCCTACCAAACTACCTTCAGACATTCCCAAATTTGAAGGAAAAGCGGGAGATGACTCAACCAACCATATCATTACCTTCCACTTATGGTGCTCTTCAAACAACATCATGGATGAATCTGTCCACTTGAGATTATTCTAATGCACACTCACTGGCCCATCAACCAAGTGGTATGTAGAGGAAAAATATGGGTACCATGTGACCTTTAAATCTTTGGCCAAAGAATTTTTGACCTTCTTTCAACTACCAATCTGTCATGACAATGGTATCAAACTATTCTCAGAGTTTAAACAAAACTCCGCTACACACATCACTGACCACATTCACGAATGGAATCAATGAGGTAGTCTATGCAAAGAATAAGCCACCAAGCAACAATGCCTCAATTGGTTTCTCAAATCACTTGTTTCCCTCCTTGTCAAGGATGTGGCCGCCACCTTCCCCTAGTATGAAGAAGAATCCATTAGCAAGGATCAATAGTTCAAACTCATTTATTCACAATTAGTATACTTATATACGGTATTACCTAACACCCTGAGACTCATGCCATTCGACCAGGACAAACCTGGGATGTCTCACTCCACAAATAGATTGATTGGTAACACTACACACCACAATCCACACCTCCAACAACCACCTATGTATGGAACACCTCAATATCCATCAGTATATGGAGGAAACACTTGTTATCATTCTCCCCCTATCAACAACCATACCCTGTTGCCCCCTGTCCACCCATAAGTGGACCCCTGCCGACACCCATGATGTGCCTGGCTGTTCAAACTAGTTCTGCAAACACCTCTACCTATGCTTACACCCTAAGCACTAGTGAAAGTGCCACACCTTCCTATGTACCTTACGAATCATTTCCACAACATAATCTGTACTTCCCATTCCCTGGTCCTCCCCAGCCCATTAATTCTCCACAAGGCCAACCACATGTTGGGGTTAACTTTGTTCATCCCTCTCCCATTCAACAAGTCCACAATTTCAAACAACTGAATATGGAAAATCTGACCCATCAGTCGAACAATGCCAAAAAGAAAGGAAAAAAATGAAACAACAATAATTCAAGACCAGAAGGGAATCACCCCCAATAAAACCAACCTGTTGAGGGAAACCAGAATCAGGGGAACCAGAACCCCCAAGGGGGAAATAATAACAAACACCAAGGGAAGAATAACAACAATCTTCATACTAACTTCCCTTATGCCCTCTGTGGTGAGTATGGCCATTATACTCACCATTTCCCTCAAATAGATGACTTTAAACGGATGAAAGAATATGGAAATAGACCATGTCCCACAACACCACCTGCCTCTCAGCAGGCCCCACAACAATATGTGTAGCAACGCCCCCCCCCCAACCGTGATGCAAAAACCCATTCCACACAAAGGGGTGATGAATACCCAATAGGAGATGCATCCTTCCCCACCACATATGGGACAGTATCCAAACCCAGGTACTTCTGTAGATTGCATTATCCTCCTCACTAGCGGGGAAGAAGTTCTTCTACAAACGCGCAACTGTCAATACAATGCACCCCATGACTCCACTCCCACTACCTCAGAAGAATCCCCAGCCACAACTGGGCCACCTTTAATGATTCATCACCCTAACACTGAACCACGCCTTCATATTCCTTCAATCCCATTACGGTGAAATGTCAACAACCCTTAAGCTAGGGCGGCACACAATCACAGTCTAGTCGATGACTTGGCACAATCTCCTATTGCCATGTCAGTTTTAGAAGTCCTTCAAACCTATCCTACTCAATGAAAGTCATTACGTTTTTCCCTGGGCGAAGTCGACCCTGTCGACACTTCGCTCATCACCTTTGACCTTGATAGTAGAGAACCCCGGCTCCCTACTCTGGTAGCTTTCCAAATACTAGTTAAAATCTGGAACATCATAGTTCATCATTGCATCATTGATGAAGGTGCATCCACGTGCATCATGTCCAAAACTATATGGAAGAAACTTGGCTCCCTAGAGATCATACCCTCTGTCATTACTCTGAGAGATTATGATGTACGACCATCCTCTCGGGAAGGGCTCTTTCAAAATGTCCCTGTTGAACTCAGGGGAAAGACTATTCTCATTGACAATGAAGTTATCGACGCTCCGATTGATTACAAAATTTTGTTTGGGCGTAGCTACATATATGCAATGAAGGCTATGACCTCTTCCGTGTTTCACACAATGATGTTCCCCCACAAAGGGGAGATCATCACCATTGACCAAGTGTCACATTACGAGCCCAACCCTTCCTCCAATATCAATAACATCCTACCTTTTGTCCACACTAATCCTGATGCCTACCCACTTATTAAGATGGGTCCCAAAATTTTCAAAGATTCATCCTTGCTAGGGACATACCATGGAGCACCACCGCTCATCCATCCCTCAGCACAAGTATGTGTCCTCTCATCCAATGGAACTAAAACTAGAGATACCCTTCCTCCCAAAGAGACTTCCTTACTATATGAAATCCCACTTGTCATAGAGCTCCTTCCTCAGGAATCCCTTGAGCACTCTTCAGTCCCACCTATTCCTGAATTTACCCCCCCCCAGGGCCACATCCCGGTTTGGGAGACAGTCCCTAAATCCATTACCCAAATCCCCTTATTTTACCCCCCACTGGGTGTATAAGCTTTCCAAGTAGCCAAAACATTTACCCTCCCCAATATGGTGTTGGAAATTCCAATATGGTATCTACATCCACCTGCAATGGTCCCTCAACCATACCTCCCTCCCCAAACAGAAGGAATCTCGATGCAGATTCCAATACTTACTCCAACCACACCACCCTCACCCCCACTCACTAGCACCACTGCTACAGTTGGGGGAAGAAGGAAGAAGAAAGAGCCCATTGCTCCACTTCCCCCATGAGTTCATCCTCCTTGTACAATATGCCAGACAAATGGACACCCCACTAATAAATGCTCGTCCCTCCTTGAGCTACGCAATTTAATTCAATTGCCTCGGGCGATGACACCATTAGTCGCTCCCTGTAGTTCACCTATTACTACTGCCACTGCATCCCCTACCATAAGTAGAAAAGGTCTGTGAACCAAATTCACATGTGCCATCTGTTCAGAGTATGGCCATTACACCCACCATTTCCCAACGTTACCTCAATTTTGGCAGACGTTAGTGGTAGTACATCAGAAATTTCAGCAAGAACCCCTCCCATCCGCATCATCTCAAACACAAGTCACTGTCATCCACTATGTCAAAAACTCATTCAAAAAATAGATGAGATGTCCGTGCACTCTATGTGAATCACTTGATCACTTCACATACCAGTGTCCCATGATTATTGAATATAGGAGTCATCAAATAGCCCTTATTCAAACTCCTCCCATCACCTCACTGCTAACGATGTTGATAGTTCCCCCTTCTACCTCTCCATCTATTGTTTATATCTTCTCCCCTAAGACTGAGGGACTTCCCACTTCTCCATGGTTCATAGATAGCCGAGAGGAGGATTTGCCCCCAAATCCCCCCAATTCTCCCATTCATTTCCCCATGGAAATATTACACCCGACATCCATTTTTAACCCACAATATCTTAATATTTGGTTTATGTCGAGCGAACCATTGCAACCTCCTTGCGACACCCCCTCTACATTTTCACCACCAGAAGACAAACACAAAGTGACAGTCACCAACGTTACTCCCCTTGATCCCCTATATTCTCGACAATTCCACTGCGACGAAGACACCCTCCAGGAATTAACTACCCCTGATTGCCCATGGGACCCGCTCCACCACTAAGCGCTCTTTCTTTCACAGGAAGCCTTTGCACTTCCTCACCAAAACTCCATATACACAATCAAAACTAAATATTTTATCCCATCAGGGCATATAGACTGGTTCAATAACCTTATACCTTCCCCTGGCATTTTTGAAGAAAGCAACATGGCCGACATTTCCCCCACCATCAAAATCAATATTTCCATCAAACCTAGAAAGATAGAGGAAATCACCATAGGCACACATTCTCTCCTGAAGATCTCAGAGCTTACAAAGCTCTCTTCCAGGACTATCAGGACATATTTGCCTGGTCATACACAGAGATGCTCAACCTTGATCCCTCTATTTTCGAATATCGTATAGACACATGGCCTGATATTACCATTGTACGACAAAAGAAATGTCCATTACACCCATCCAAAGTAGTGGCCATCAAAGCTGAGATTGAAAAATTACGTGCTGCTAGGTTCATATACCCCATCACATATACGTCATGGATCTCCAACCCCATCCCTGTTAACAAAAACAAGGTATTATCTGTGTCTGTATGGACTTTCGTGATCTCAATCACGCCTATCCCAAAGACAACTTTCCAACGCCCTTTATCGACCAGATTATCGATGATTGCATCAGTCACAAGGCTTTGTCCTTCATGGATGGTTTCTCTAGGTACAACCAAATTCAAATCCACCCAGTCGATCAATACAAAACCACATTCACTACCCTCTGGGGTACTTTTGCCTATCGTGTCATGCCCTTCAACCTCAAGAATGTTGGTGCCACTTTTCAATGGGACATGACATACATTTTTCATGATATGGCTCATATCATCCTCGCATACTTGGATGACATCACTGCTCGATCCAAGAAACACACTCAACATCTCGAGGATTTACGAATCGTCTTCCAAAGATGTCGTCAATACAATATCCACTTGAACCCCCTCAAGTGCATATTCTGCATCATCATTGGCTGCCTCCTTGGGTCCATTGTTTCCCAACATGGCATTACCATGGAACCCCTCAAGGTCCAAGCCATCACAGAAATTCCCCCACCATGGAATTTACACTAACTACAAAGCCTACAAGGTAAAGCTAACTTTCTCCGATGCTTTGTCCTAGATTACGCCACTCGCACACATGGATTCCTTCGCTTGCTACATCACAACATCCCATTCCAATGGGATGAACATGCCCAATCCGCTTTCAAAGATCTTAAAGAGGCACTCTCCAATGCCCCGTTGATTAGTCCACCCAACTATGATCGCAACTATATCCTCTACTTATCGGCCTTAGTCGTCTCAGTAGCAGGAGTTCTATTCCAATTAGGGGATGATGACCATGCACGACTCTTCAAATTTAAGTTGTTCATTCATGCATGTGAACCAATTGATATCCCGCGCATTGGGGGGCCCACCCTCACAAAACCCCCTTGTACGACCATCCATACAAGCCCTACCCAAAAAAGAAACCCTAACTATTGTGCAGGAGGATACAACCACTAACCTGAAACTCGTTGATCCTGAATCGACTAGATCGATCTCCAGAAATATCCAAATCTCTCCTCAAACCTCTCGTCAATCCACTATGGAAACATGTACAAATGAGGGGGCAATGTGGACCCTACAACTATATATAGTCCCTTTTCCAAAACTTTTAGGATTATTTTTGGGAGCTCCAAGCATCCATTTTTCGATCTGTCTTTAGCCACGGGACCAGAATCCCGCCACCTACAAAGTCACATTCCCTGGGCCACCATCCATACCTAGCCCCTGGGGATCATTTTTCTCACATCACGCCCAGACACGCATGCTCATGTTCAAACATTATCACATAATTGTTATATGTTATTTATCGTCAGATATTGTTCACGTCAGGTATTTGATTTTCATGTGTGTAGGTACTTGGTTAGCATACATGAGTGCTTCCCCTTCAGGTATATCATCGATACTAGCATGTAATTGTTCCCTCTGAATATCAATTGCATTTCCAGTCACACTAGCCGATATTTTCCTCTAGGTTCCCCCCCATCCGGCTCTGCAGTACTCCCATCTCCACTGCAATTCAGTATTGTCAACTGGTAGAACTCTCTCCCACATGAGTTGTCCCCATCATAGTCCCCCTCTGGCACTTTGACACTCATGTTTTCTTTTACCCCCTAGGGCTGGGAGTCCTACTAGTCTTTGCATTCCTGAGAATCAGCCGCATTGTCCTTCTCCTCATTTTTCTAAACTTCCCCATAACAGACTCCCAAGTAATCTCATTACGATTCACATTTGACTGCACCTACGCAATATCATTAGCCCTCCATCTCATCCACCATCATTTTCCCCCTCCATAGATTGTCCTCCACTCATTTACCTAATATAGAAAACCACCTATGGGGTCCCCACCCTCCACTTGTTTTCCCAACACCTTGTGCCCTCACTAGCCAAGCCATCTGCACACTTGTCCTAACATATTCTTTATTCATTTGGTAATTGTACAAATCCTTTGTTTCTAGCCTTTACCTAGCTTATTTTCTTCACCCTTGGCGACCTTCTTTTTCTGGAAAAGAAACCCATGTCGCCCTTTGTTGGGGCATTACTTATCTTCTACTCCTGTTGACATCATCCAAAAACCCCCAGTATCCCACAGTCCATGTACCCTTCATCTCTAAGTTTGTCCACTTTGTCTCGCATCTGGCCCAACTTACCCCCGTCTAGTCGTCCCCCTGACACTGGATCTAGTTTCATGGTTGTTTCCACTCATACTTCACATATATCCCCAACCAAGGGTAGTCTTGAGCCTCACCTCATATTGACTTCGTCCATGTATCTCCTTAGTCCCTGATCTTATCATGTGGATTTCACGAAGCCCTTTTCTTCTTGGAGTCGCGTCTCCCTTTCTGTTGACATCAGTGTAGTTTCCAGAAAGGTGACAATATCTTGACTCTCGTTCCCTTTACAATGAGGTGTCTCGGATGACACAGAGAGAACCATCATTTCTCTCTGTTGTCATTGACCCCCATGAAATTCAACTTCAACACTTTATAATGTTGCAGTGGGTCTTACTTTGCGACTATTGCAGTTGTTTTTTTACATTTTCTGAAGACCTCTAGAAATTGATAGGCTACCAATGCCTGCGTATCATCGACACTTCTTACAAGTGTCCTCATCTCTTTTTAGAGTTTGTTCACCATTAGAATTTCCCTTTTCTATTATCAACACGCCCCCGAGAGCGCTACATTTTTCTACACCAACACACATCTTCAGTTACTGTATTACACATTTTTGAGTTACATGACACGAGCATGGATCATGCCCGCCTTGTTTGTACACAGTTTTATTTTTTCCACACCTTGCAAAAGGTTTGGGTCCTACCGGTTCCCCTCTCCCTCCAATGGGTCGATCTTAAAATTCCCCTAAACGCTCTTTCTTACAAAGGTACTCTCAGTAGAAGAAACATTGATGTATTCCGGCTATATGGATGCTCCTAACCTCACACATCAGGGGGCATCTGTTATCACTAGAATTTCTTTTGTAAATGGTTACAAGAGTCTAGCATCTTCAAACACTCATTAGTTCATCCATGGCCCAGAAAATGCATTTCCAAAGGGCACAAAACTATACAACTAGTTAAAAAGTCAGCATGCACTAAAGATACAAAGGCAGTGCGCGCATGTGCGACATTCGAATAACGCCGAAACAGTGCATAGGTGCCTGATGCACAACTGTGGATGCAAAAAACCACTCACACCTTAGAACAACGAATTTATGATTTTGGTAGCCTTCCACCCACTTTTGGTTCATCTCCCAAGTTGATTTGACACCCAAATCCAAGCTGAATCAGAGTGGGGGGTTGGTCAGAGACCTAAGGGTGCCCTAAAGAGCCCCTTGTTCACACTAAAGACCGGTTGAATAATGCCTCAAATCTTGTCTATAAAAAGAGGCCATGGGTGCACTATATTTTCAAGGAATTCATTTGTATTGTTATGCTGCCTATATTCTCTTGGAGGATCCTCTTTCCTCATCAAGAGTATACAAGCACCATTTCATTGAAGCTATTCACATCACCTCTTGAGTGAATGAGATTTGGGATTTCTTCAACATTTCCTTCTAGTTTGTTATTTGTAAGAAGAGCTCAATCATTGGGGATTCAAGAGCCCTCCCTTGGAGGAAGAGGGGACCCATAAGTCTCCCTTTATCTTTGGTATTTTCCCACTAATACAACTTATCCATTGGTGGCATGAATGTTGTTTATTTTTGTTCTATTTCCCTTATGCACTCTAGTTTAGTTTCTTTTATTGTTATTAGATTAGTCTTTTGTTTATTTCTCATGTTTGATGTTTCTAACTCTTGCATTCACTGTTGTCTTACCCAACTAACCCAACTGGGCTTGTAAGCATCTTGACTTTGCTGATTTAGGTGATGAAAGGGACGCAACAATCATGATTTTCTTGTTCATCAAAAATGTAAAAATATGATGTTCCTTCATCCATCTTTATTGACTATAAAATTTCATCTTTGGTGATGTTTTCTTCTTTATCAACATTCTCAAAGATTTTTGCTTCCACACTTTCTTATAATACCATGACATTAGTATTTGGCACTCTTGGTGTCCTGGGTCTGTTCTCTTCATTTGTATCATTTCTTACCCATTGATTTTGTAATGGAACTCTTGTATTGTGATTGGGTGGAATCAAATTTTCAGCTCTTTTTAGCCTTGTGATTTTATTTTGTACATGTATGATGGTTCTACTCATTTGAGAAATATTTATTTTCTGTCTTGTCTCCTGAGTAGCTACTGGATCATTTCTAACATTAGGGGGGACCCCATGGAAGATCCCTCCACCAGTTCCTCAATTTTCAACATTTATTGAAGTAGATGGTCCTTGATGTGATATGGAAAGGGTGTTCATTTGTCTTTGTAATTTCCCAAGTATGATCTCGTGATTATCATTGTTCTCCAACATAAATTCTTCCATCTATGTTTATTTCTGAATGGATCCATCTAAATCATTTATTTGTGAAGATCTAATTGCATAATTTACATTTGTAGGAATTGTATTCTTATAAAATCCAAATATAATAGGATCATTCAGTCGTTGATCTTTTGGAATTTGATTCAAAGTCTTGAAGAATCGTAAATTGAAATCTCTTATTCTTTCTCCCTTTTTGAGATGAGTTTGAGTAAACTGAGTAAGCAACATATGATATGCAATGGGAGGTGCATACATAGTCCTAAACATATACTCTAGATAATCAAATGATCTGATTGATTGAGAAGGAAGATAAAGGTACCATTCATAGGTTGGACATATGAAGGCCTGCAAAAATAATCTAACCATCACAACATCATGTTCAATTAAATAATCTAACCATAATCGACTTGTAATTGAGGTTGTTTAGGTTATGGTTGATTCATTAAAAATATGGTCTGCAAAACCATCCTTTTATTCTCCCCAGTGGAGTCACCAAAAATGTTAATGTTCAGATTGGTCACAATCCAAACAACAACCTCACAAGAATAAAATACCCCCCTACATTTCTATAGAGGTATTACTCCTTTGTTATTTTCTAAAGTTATAGCTTTATGTTCTTGAATAAAACTTATCAAATAGGGGAATACTAAAGAAAAAACCCTAATCTTTACTTCTTTGAAAATACAAAGAAAAAAATAAAAGTGTATTCACAAAGAAAAGTTCATGAGAGAAGGAACAAGAATCTTTATAGGATGAAATATACTATTTACATGATATTATACAAAGATAAGGAACCCATATATGAAAATAAGAAATTCCTCACATCCATTAAAACATAATAATATTTCGTCACATTTATAAGACAAAAAAGTATAAGTCCACAATGCAAAGAATTTTAAAAGAGTATATCATTTAAAATTGAAGAGAGTATGATAAGTACACTTTAAACATCTCAAAGTCGAATATTCAAAGTTTGAAAATTCATTAAAGTTGGACCCTGATATAATTCTCTTGGGAGTTCAAAAATAATAGTTTGTTTTACAATAAAATAAAAATATTGTGTTTTACCAAATGGATTGGGATGGGGCTCCTGTGGACCATAAAAAAAAGAAGGTCTGGACCTACGAGAAGAAAAAGAAGATGATCATATATCGATTATGGGTTCTCAAAGGATGAAAAGACACAACCATATGATATTTGATTGAGAAGTATAAAGGATATAGAATTATGAAAGGTGACCGATTTAATTACTATGATGGAATCTCTCTCTTGTTATCTACTTGTTGGTGTGCCTTTTATATCCTCCTTCGTTGGAATTCTTTGACTAGTTACAAATGCTTCTTCTTGATCTGGTACAATTATTTTAGTTAAGTATTTCTTTAACCAATTCTTGATATAATATTTCATCAGTTCCATGGTTACTTCTTGTCTTACTTTAATATCAAATAACGAATTTTCCAGAGATTCTTTGAAGTCCATCGAAAGTTCATGTACAATATCCTCAATGTATTTATTTTTATTTACATAACTAACCAACAAAATTTCCACTTATGTTTATGAATATCCAGTCAATTTGTTAAACCTATTAGTTCATGTAGTCTTCAATGAGTCCAATTTACTTCGAATTTTTATTTTCACATCAATATGGAATTCAATATTATATGTGATTCCTCCACATATCCAGTTGACCTAGATAAATCTAATTCAATTAATTTTAAATACAACTCTACTCTTTTAACACTTAGTATCAAACTCAACGAACATATCCCTTAAACTCTTGATTCCTTTTAACCAACAAGCCTTGAGTTTCTTTATTTTTATTGTGGAAGGCAATTCCTCTTCTTTCCTCTAGAACTAATTAACGCTTGAAACTTTTTCAACAAATGTGGAAAAAGACCCTTTATAAAATTCTTCGTCATTTTCAAGATCAACTCAAAGGTATTGTCTGAAATTATCCATTCTTGAGCCTAAAGAAAAAAAAATGTTTCTAACCCCCATGTCTCAAGGATCATAGTCATTCTTTTCTAGATATTTTCAATGACATAAATTATAATGGAAAGAAGTAGACTTTATGTTCATTTTTGGTCTTGAGATGGATTCTCATGTCCCATCAAGACTTTTCCAAGGTTGTATTGTGGCAATTGGGATGGAAGATAGTGGTGGGGGCATTAAGGAACTATGTATTTATTTTATTCTATCCTTTATAACGCCATTTTTTGTTCTATGTTTATCCAACTGACAATTGCAGGGATTCTCCTGTAGCTTCATGAATCTGTACAATTTTGGGAGGTGGAACTCCATTAAATTCGATTTCTGAGCACAATTTTCCTTGAACCTTTTTATTTTTTGAATGTATTTTCTCAATAACCAGTTTCTTTGATTTTTTGTCAAACATGGCATTGTGTAGGGTCAGGTATTCCTCTTCAAATACAATTGTCTCATGTGTGGCCAATTCTGTGGAAATTTTGTTTCTCTCTTGTATCCTATATTCTTCATATGGAAATTCAGTGTCCTAAAAATTCACATCAATATCCATATCTTGAAGAACAATTTCTTCTTCAGGTAAGCCCTCACTTTATCCTTCCTTATTTGTTCCTCTTTTCTAGTTACTAGGATTTTGTGGGGTCTTTCTAGATTTCCCTTAGGAGGGTTTTGTTCACCTCCATCATCAAAATTATGTATTACAAATTTTCTTTTCTCTTTAACTGCACACTAGGATTTTTGTTTGGGTAGGATGCTTTTTTTAGAAATATTAGGATTCAATGAACTCCTCTCATTCACAATTCCTCCTCCATGTCTATATTGATCAACAGTACTAACAACTATTTCAATATCCTGTTTCTTTTTCTCAATAGACAATGCTTCAGGGTTTTGACTATCGCTCTCTTCTTCTCCAAACAAGAATGTATTAGAAAATGAGACATTGTACCCAAAAAATGTCACGTGTTTCATAAATAATTGGCTATGGTCAGATCCCTTAATTTAATTTTCTCCCTTTAGATTAAATTGATCAAATTGGATTGGAATTTCATTGATATGTGTAATGTTTTTTATTATTATCTCTCCAATTTTCTATGGTAGAGGAATGAACTATATTTTCCCCTTTTCATTAGAGAAATGGGCCCAAAATATATACTACTTGCAAAGTTCAACAAAAAATATCGTATTTGAACATAATACGATAGATATGAGGATATTTCAGGAGAATAGTAAATCCTGATAATACTGAAATGCTTTGTTGCTTCAAAACTTCCTCTCTTATATAAGAAGGATGTTACTTCTAGAGACAATCTAGATGCGTTTGGTTCATAAATAATTTTTTTGAAAGAAGAAATGAATGCACTGTTTACTTCATAAAAGTGGTTGCATAGCCTTATGTTTCCATAAATAGAAATTCCACATCTGAACAAGGTTGAGCTTACAATTAACTTGCTTATCCAAAGGAAAACCTTTGAAAACATGATAGTATGTAATGGAAAAAATCAGGTATGAGGACATGTAGAATCTTTTGTTCTTTTTGAAATTTACCAAACGAAAATATAATTCACTAGAGATAATTTTTTCCTAATCAAATATTGCTCTTTCATGGATTGAAAAATACAATATATACAGAGCCAATCTTGGAATAATAGTTGTAGATTATTTCCCAACTACTCTAGTGAATAACCACTCCATTTCGTGATAGGGATTTTTTAATTAACTGACTTGAATACTTGAAATATCATCTAGAATAACTATTGGGTCTTCAATATATTCTTGTAGAAGCTCTAATCCTCCATTATTTTCCTTCAAAAATTCCTTGGCTTCATCACTTTTGAAAGTCATTGACGATTATGGAAGCCTAAGCATTCTCTTGAAGAATGAAGGTTATAAGGAAATAGGAGATTCCCCTTGCAACTAAATTATTCTCTGATTCTTGTTGAATTTATCAATGCACCATGAAACCAATTCTTTGAAATAATAGACCTACAGAAGACAACCTACCTATAACACTCGTCTTTTACCACAACACACATATTGAACATGACGAAAGTTAGTGAAAATTTCTTTGATTTTTTTTTTTTTATATATATCAACATAACATCACAGCATGGTTGTAACAGTTCTCTAGTCTAATGAAAAGTATTGAGTAAGCTAAAACAACGAAGTAAAAAAAGGTATATCTATATTTAGTTCTAAACCCAACCAACTTTAGTATGAAGTAGCTAAATTTATACTAAACAAACATGTTTGTAGAGTATTAATTTTTCTATAAAACAAATTAATCGTCAACTATTAATCATCTATTAATATGGTTTGAACAATAACAATCAATAATTATTCAATAGATCTAAGGAAACAATGCGCAATCACCACATTTACTTAAGTTTGATAATGCACAATCTATGTGTTGATTTTGAATTATGTTTAGCGCTCAGTTGCATACTTCATTGCAACAAGGTAAATATATCGCTCCTATTTACTTGCTTAGATGTATTGTTTCATGTATTTCATAATGGATTGTAACTACAACGTTCATGCAAAGTTTTCTAATCACTTTCCTTGAAGTTGTGCATATTGCACAATTAATTCATTTGTCTCAATGTGCCAGTTGTAATTGGAACCACTTCACTTTTTATTTAATTTAGATAAACTCACTAGATATATTCTTATTAGAAATTTATTTACATTAATTATTGAATTGTTAAGAATACGATAAAAAACGATATAACTGAAGAGATATATCATTAACCTTTAAGAAATTATAGTATATGAATTAGTTATGACAAATCTATTACAAAACATTACTTAGCTCGGCCACCAATACATATATCAATACACAATTCCTTTTGATTCCCACTACATTCCGCAATTAAAATTTAACACGACAAAAATGTTTTTCATGAATATAAACATATTAACTGTAGAGTAGTCAAATAAAAATTCAATCCATCCAATTCACTAATATATCTAGTAAAAATAATAATTATTGATTGCGTAGCGGAAATATATCAATGTAGTTGCATTCACTAGTATAAATAAAGATTAAGTTTAAAAACTTAACATAAATTTCATAAATGAAAACAAAGAGAGATTGACTCCATTATTGTTCGAACGGGGTTAAAACTTAAGGATCTAGCCTATACGACTAGTTACAAGTGACCACTAAGATTTTATTTAAATTAAAACTGAAGTTGTTGAAACTAACCCAAATCTAAAAGGTGTGGAGCGTGTTCCAAGCTAACCGTGTTCCAATAGGAGACTACAGGAAGGACATTATTTCTAGTTGAAATTCAAGGTATTGGTTCAACAAGGCTTGTGTAGTGAACAAAGTAATAATTCAAACGAAGTTTGATGGGTTCCATAATTAACACGATTGCATGTTCCAGAAAAATGAAACTCACAAGGAATACACCAAACTAAAACGAACTCAAAAAGTTGAGTGTTACCATCTACCTTGGGTGCTAAGAATGCCATAATTTTTTTTGAAAGTAATTAAAGAGATCAAAACTCAAATAAGTGTATTGATTAAGGGTACAATATTTTATAAGTAACAGGTAGCTCATCAAATTCTCTCTTTTTTTTAAGGGAGCACTCATCAACATAACACTAAATTGCATATATAATCTAAAAAAAATCGAATTAAATCAACAACAATATGTAAACAGGATAGAAGGATCAAGAACGTTATTACATCATTTCACTTTATATAAACTTACAATTTGAAATATAATGTACAAGGTTTAAATCCTCACTTCATTATCTACCAACATTAAAATTTGACAGTTAGGATATCCCGGAATTTCAACCATTATATCATGCATAATTAGATTACATACATTTCAGAAAAAATGTTTATTTTCCAATTATTCCACAAATAAATCTATGCAATTACAATGGCGGTATTGAAATACTTCACTCAGCCTAGTGTTTAAAAATGTTACACCAAAATTCATGTAGTTTTACAGTAAACATTACAGTAAAAATACTGTAGCTAATGGGTGAATATGAAAATTCCGTGCAATGCCCCTCCTTTCACCTGCTAATCAAATCGACTTCATCGATACCTTCCAGCCAATGCTAGGGGTACTCTTCTTCCCCCTTAGCCAATCGAGTTGCAAGGGGGCCACACACAAGAAACCAACAAACAATAGTTACAAGGCTTGCCTCGTAAGGAAGAGCTTCCACTCTCTCTTAAAACTTGGTATCCCAACTCTCACAAGTAAAACACATTCCACAATTATTTTCGAAACATAGCCTCACCAAGAATAATTCCGTCCCTTTTCATTCTACACCATTTTTTTATAGGAATTTCCTCACTGACACATGTCCTCATGCACAAATAATTAATTTTTTAATTAATTTAATTAAGATTATTCACCCACACACTTTTCACATCATCTTGAAGTTGCACAAGCAATTACCCTTTTTATTTTATTTAAAAAGTCAAATTCCCTCACATTCCCCAATGTGTTTCTATTTTCTCTCTTAGTTGTCCCTTTGTTACTAGAATTTTTATTTAATGAGTGTCTCCTAACTAGATCTTAGTTAGAGTTGGATTAGGAGTCTTCTTCTAGTTATACTAATGGTATCTTGACTCTATATATTATTCTATGTGTACACCTATTCTCTCATATTTTATTTCTTTCTATTTTAAAAATCCCTTTTATTATTTTCATGCACACATGTGCATTTTATCCAATCTTTAGATTTTTCTTATTTTTTTTCCTAGAAATTGATTTATCTCAATTCTTTTAATTTATTTAATAATTTTATTTAGTCCCATAATTAAACTTAAACTTAGGCTTAGTATTATAATTAGGCTTAGATTTCTATTGGGATTTATAATCAATAAATTCATTGTTTAATTAATTATTTTAATCCAACAAGGTCTAATAATTTCCATGTTTTCTAGGCCACCTAGATTTATTGACTCAAGTTTTTAATTACACGACGTGCCCTTCAAGATGCACCTATGTGCTTCAAGGGTTCCACTCACCTTTGACTGGTTTTGGAATTTTTTCTGACCCTTTGGAGTCAACACTCCATTCGGTCGACCTTGTGAGATACTAAGGGATTCTAAGGAATAAGGACTCTTCCTTATTGAACACCCTTTAGAATCTTCATGAGCAACTATCTCAGTCTTCCCTCATGACATCGTGGACCTCTCGAAATAGGTAATCATTAACCTACCATTCGGCCATGGTGGCAGTGCTAGTAAGCTATGATAGGGACACTGCCACACCTCTCCCTCAATGTCTAGTTTATGTACATGCCCACTCTACTCCTTATTTGAGTCGGAATAGCAAGCATTGTCAAGCCTACATCCACTGATAAACACCATGTCAATAATCCATATACATAAATCATATTGTAATCAATCATATGTCACAAGTGAGTAAAATGAAATACCTAATCAAAATACAGTTCACTCCCTGACTCAATCCAGAGTCCAAGGAAGTCCATTGATGCCATCTACATCCATAATCTGTCATGTGTCCTGTACACTCAAGAAAAATCGTTAATAACATCTGCAAATATATATATACATCAAATATTAATAAGTCACAACACATCATCATCGTCATGTATAATCCATAATCGAAACGAAATCACAATGTACCATAACCCGATCACTTGCACGCAAGTGTACTCAAAGAATAAGTCAATAAAAAGTGTGCTCAATAGAGAGGGATGTGACATACACCCCCTCTTGTTTTAAACTTTGTCCTGAAGTTTGTACAGTATACAAATGCAAGTAAATAAATGTATCTGACATAGATCTATATGTCTAATCTATCAAAGAAGTAAGGAAACTATTGACACATCTCATATGCATCCTCCCAGGTAGCCGAGTGTGGACTATAATTGTCCCACTATTCCTTGACCTGATCAACTATTCAACATCATAGTTATCGAATGTGATGGTCCAGAATGCAGATTGGATCCGCCATGAGAGCACCCTCGTATGACACCTTCAAAGAACTCATGTCACTAACATGTGAAGGATGTTAGGGTCCTAACTCGCACATAGGTAGAACAATATATTCGGATGTAATAAAGGTCAATATTAATAAGGCCTTTCAATAAAATAGAATAAGGAAGATGTAAGAATACCTAATAGAAGCTTCTGCTTCTAGAAGGATATTCCTTTAGATGCTTCTTTTGATAGATATATTTAGTATAAATAGGAGTCAAGGGTATGAGAACCCTAGCTTGGATAATATTGTAATAGAGCTCTGCTGAACTGGAGGTTGCCCCCTCGAAGAGGCTCGTGAACATTGCTTTCAGAATCAAAGTGTTATTTCTATTGTTATTATTATATAATTTCAGTGCTATTGTGGTGATTGTTCTGGTTATATTGTTGTTATTCTTCCATTTCTATCATTAGATTTATGTTCTGCATACTTTTATATCTAATATATTACAAGTGGTATCAGAGCACTTTCCTTGGCAGAAATTGTGGGTAATTTTTTTTTCCAAGGTAGAGACGTATTCCGACATCTTTAAGCCATAGAGATCTTTCGTTATGAGCATAAACCTATGGTTGAGGGATTCATACATGCAGGAAATACAAGTGGTACTTAAGAGCACATATGTTGGCCACCCTTGTAACCCTTGTTGGTACCCCTTCGAGTGGTAGCGCATTAGACAACACCTGTGTTTGGATCGACCTAGATTACCTAAAGCCCTGTTTAGATAAACCGATCGGCCACCTGACTGCTATAGTGCCACCGAGAACATCACTCGGGAAGATACTCTCTCATACCTGGGTAGTCGGGTAGTACGGATAAGGGTATGGTCTAGCCTCCTTAGTTAGTGCCTTGAGATATTGGGCCGAGTACTACTGTTGGACCCCACATGTATATTAGAGAGCTATAGCACAGGGAAAACCCTTGTCTATAGAACCCTTGAATACCTACTCGTTTGGGGACAAAAACATAAACAAATTAAAACAGACAAGATCTATTGCCACACAGCTGTGTTCGAGTTGCCAAATCACTACACATTTCTTCCCAGTTAAGAATTTGGGCATTTCATCACTGCATTGTTCTTCAAGCTAGAGTATAACTCCACAGGTGTAAAAAAAAAAAGGGTCTGGAAATTTTTTTACCATTATTTGAGACCTATTCCATTGGATTCACCTCTTCTCCCTTATTTTACCATTATTTGAGACCTATTCCATTGGATTCACCTCTTCTCCCTTATAAGCTTCATACATATCATTTTTCGGCAAAATTTCTTTACCCCACTCACCCCTTTTTGGTTCCTTCATCCTCATGGCCCATACCCGTAGCCAAGAATTGGAAGCTCTCTTCAATATCTTGCAATCTAGTCTCATCGAGACCCAACAAGAAGTGAAACAACTGAATGCCAATGTTTCCATCATCAATACAACCATGCAGTCCTCAGTGGAGGAAATCAAACAAGAACTGACCACCCATCTTGAATCTGTATTTTCATCACTCTGCACCAAACTACATATCCAGTATGGTGTTCTCCATATAGATCAAGAACGTTGGCAATGGTGGCAATGGAGAAAAACTTCCCGTCAAGGGTATATTTCTTGGACACACTTTGTGGTAGAGATTTATGAACACTTTGACATTGACACCAACCATTTGGATTGTTTGACAAAGTTGAAACAATCAGGAACAGTGGAAGACTCTATAGCTTCCTTTGAGCTCCTGGATTTTCGGACAGAGGGCATGTCTTATGCCTTTTTCCGAGAGTGTTTTAATAGTGGCCTCAAGGATGAGATTCGGGCCCATGTCCTCATGGCTCAGCCTTAGATTTGGGTGGAGGCTACTAAAAGAGATAAAGAAGCACAATAGGTTGTATCTTCTCAAAACCAAAAACCCTCCTTTATCCCTCGCCCTAAACCCATAAATCCCACTACTCCCTCTGCTCCACTAAAGATCCAAAAATTGACCAGGGCTGAAATGGATGAACGCCAACTCAAAGGCCTTTGTTATAATTGTGATGAAAAATATTTCCCAGGCCACAAGTGTAAGGAAAAAAAAAAAATTATGGCCATCTCTGAGGATATTTCGGAAGAGGATGTTGAAACCCCCCTTGTGTCTAAGTCACCTGAAACAACTGACATAACCCCTCCCTCAGACCCTCCTGAAGTAGAACTGATCATTTCCCTCAATGATCTCACTGGCTTCTCCGCTCCCCAAACCCTCAAGTTAATCGGTTACATCAAGCATTAGAAGGTCGTCATTCTGGTTGATAGTGGAAGCACCCATAATTTTATTCATTGTCGCATTGCCCAAGAAACTCATTGCTACATCCATGTCGTCAACAATTTCCAAATCATGATTGTCAATGGTGGTTCCATAAAATGTGGAGGGCATTGTGAAAATGTGTGTCTCCAAAATGGTCACTACCACTTGAAATCTCATATGTTTTCTATCGACATGGGTGGTTGTTACATTATGTTGGGTGCAGATTGGCTAAGGACTTTGGGTCCCATTCTCAAGGATTTTAAGGAATTAATCATGCAATTCAACCAGGAGGACCACCAATATAAATTCCAAGGCATCACCACTGGTTCACCTGAAATCATTTGTTCCCATCGCATGGAAAAGCTACTCAAAAAAGGTCATTCTGGTGTTATTGCCCAACTACATGCCATACAAGAAACTGAGACACCCTTGGTGCCACAAGACCTCCAAGCCATCCTTTATAAACATCAAATGGTATTTTCCACTCCCCAAGGAATCCCTCCTTCTCATGGTGTTCATGATCATTCCATTCCCCTTGTACCCGGAATCCTTCCTCCCAATATCCGTCCATATCGTCACCCCCTTTCACCAAAAAATGAAATTGAGAAAATGGTTTAGGAACTCCTTAATGCAGGCGTTATCCTCCCTAATACGATCCCCTACTATTCTCCTATGGTCATGGTCCTGAATAAATAAGGTTCTTGGCAAATGTGTCATGACTTCCATGCCCTCAACAAACTGACCATTAAAGACAAATTTCCCATTCCTATCATTGATGACCTCCTGAATGAATTGAGTGGTGCCCAATTATTTACTAAACTTGACCTTCATTCAGGCTACCACCAGATACGTATGAAAGAGGCAGACATTTCCAAGACTACCTTTAGAACTCATGAGGGACACTATGAGTTTTTGATCATGCCCTTTGGCTTGTGCAATGCCCCCTCCACCTTCCAAATCCTCATGAATAATGTCTTCCATCCTTTTCTTTGTCATTTTCTCTTAGTTTTTTTTTTATGATATCTTCATCTATAGAAAAACCTGGATAGACCATCTTGCTCATGTGGATCGAGTTCTCTGTCTACTCTCTCAACACCAACATTTCCTGAAACAGTCTAAATGTGCTTTTGGTGCCTCATAAGTAGAATACTTGGGTCATCTGGTTGGCAAGGATGGCATTAGGGTGGATTCGAAAAAGATTGAAGCTAATCAAGACTGGCCTCACCCAAATACTCTCAAAATCTTGCGTGGATTTCTGGGCTTAACATGGTATTATTGCAAGTTTGTTAAGAATTATGGAAAGATTGCAACACCTTTCACTGCTCTCCTCAAAATGAACTCTTTCACTTGGACTCCAACCGCTGCTCAAGCTTTTCAAACTTTGAAGATGGCCATGTGCACCACTCCAGTTCTGGCCCTTCCTGATTTCACAAAGACCTTTGTGTTGGAATGTGATGCCTCAGGGAAAGGAATTGGTGTTGTCCTTATGAAAGAGGGTCGACCTTTGGCCTTTACCAGCAAGCAAATATCTGAAAGAAATATGGGTAAATCCATCTACGAAAAGGAAATGTTGGCTATTCTTCATGCCGTTGATCTGTGGCACCCCTATCTATTGGGGCAATGTTTCCAAATTAAGACAGACCATCAAAGCCTAAAGTATTTTCTAGAACAACGCATTTCCTCCCCGGAGCAACAAAAATGGGTGACTAATCTCTTTGGATATGATTATAAAATAATTTACAAGAAAGGAAAAGACAATGTGGTTGCGGATGCACTTTCCCGAAAATATGAAGATGAAGGATCCCTTTTTCTTCTTTCCTTCATTGTACCAGATTGGCTCCAATCCATTCACTAGGAATGGTTACAAGATCCCAAAAGTTCGCATTTGATCCAATAATTGTAGTCCAATGCTCCAGCTACCCCCAAGGTACTCTTGGCTCCATGATGAGCTTTGATACAAATTCCATTTGTATTTAAGTAAACAATCAAAGATTAAATCCATGGTACTTTCTGAGCTTCATGCTACACCCACACCGGGGCACTCCAGGTTCACAAAAACCTATGACAAGGTCAAACATTCTTTTTTCTAGGATGGTATGAAACATGACATCCATAATTTTGTCGTTGAATGTGATGTATGTCAATGCAATAGGGAGAAATAGTCAAATCTCTGGGCACACTACAACTGCTTCCAATTCCACCTGCTATTTTGAAGGATATCTCTATGGATTTTATTACCAGCTTACCCAAATTGGGAAATAAATAAGTCATCATGGTGGTTGTTGATCACCTTTCCAAGTATGCTCATTTTTGTGCTCTTCAACACTCATTTACAACATCCAAGGTGTCTCAAATTTTCATGGATCAGGTCTTCAAGCTTCATGGCATGCCGCACTCTATTGTTTCTAATCGTGACCCAACTTTCACAAGAAATTTTAGGCAAGAACTGTTCAAGCTACAAGGCACCCAATTGCATCTCAACACAGCTTATCATCCCTAGAATGATGGTCAAACAAAAGTTTTCAACAAGTGGTTGGAAACATATCTAAGGTGTTTTTCCTCCGAAAAGAAAAATCAGTGGGCTCAATGGTTACCCCTAGATGAACGGTGGTACAAAACTTCATACAATATAGCTACACGTATGACTCCTTTTGAAGCGGTATATGGACAGAAGCCACCTTTCGTTCTCTCATACTTATCGGGTGCCTCGAAGGTCCAGGCGGTTGACCACACACTTATAGTTCAAGAGGATATTCTCCATACCCTCAAAGAGAATTTGTTCATGGCACAGAATCACATGAAGCAACAACCAGATCAAGGTCACTCTGAACATTAATTTGCAGAAGGGGATCAAGTTTTTCTTCGACTACAACCTTACAAGCAAACTTCCCTCAAGGCCGAGTATTTTTAGAAGCTAGCACCCAAATTTTATGGTCCTTATATAGTTCTCAAGCATGTGGGAAAAGTATCCTATTAGTTACCTTTTCCCATTCATTCGAAGCTACATCCTACTTTTCATGTTTCATGCTTAAAGAAGGTGATTGGAGCTAAGTGCCAAATTCAAACCAACCTTCCTGAGTTAGTTGAAGAAGGATCCATTTGGATACAACCACAAGCAGTTTTGGACCAGTGTGAGCATTGCTTGCATCAGAGAACCATCTAGGAAGTGCTAGTCCATTGGAAAGATACAAATCCAGTAGATTCCTCTTGGGAACCAACTACCATTCTGCAGTAATTTCCACATCTCAAGCCTTGAGGACAAGGTTGTTTTTAAGAGGGCAGAAATGTTAGGGACCTAACCCGCACATAGGTAGAACAATATATTCAAATGTAATAAAGGTCAATATTAATAAGGCCTTTCAATAACATAGAATAAGGCATATGTAAGAAGACCTAATAGAAGTTTCTGCTTCTAGAAGGATCTTCCTCTAGATGCTTCTTTTGATAGACATATATAGTATAAATAGGTGTCAAGGGTATGATAACCCTAGCTTGGATATTATTGTAATAAAGCTCTACTCAACTGGAGGTTTCCCCTTCGAAGAGGGCCGTAAACATTGCTTTCAGAATCAAAGTGCTATTTTTGTTGTTATTCTTATATCACTTCAGTGTTATTGTGGTGATTGTTCTGGTTATATTGTTGTTATTCTACCATTTCTAGAATTTTATTTTTTATTTTTCATACTTTTTATACATGGTACATTACAAAGGACAACTAATATAATGTCTCAAAATAGATACATGAAATACATCATGCATACACCTCAAATAATCATGCAAGGCTAGTTGATAAGCCATGGGTCCTTTCTTTTCCACAACTTCGAAAGTTCCCACAAACCTAGAAGAGAGTTTATCACCCTTTCCAAACTTGATCGAACTCTTGTGCAGTTTTACCTGCAAGAAAATCTGTCGCCAACTTCATAATTGCGGTCAATGTGATGCACATCAGCACAACTCTTCTACAAATATTGCACTTCTTTAATCCTTTGTCTTATAGATTGCATCTATTCTTCCATTTCTTGAATCACTTTTGGTCCTACAAGTACCCTATCCTCAAGTGGCTCCAAATGCAACGGTGTCCGACACGGTCACCCATAAAGAAACTAAAATAGTTCCATATTCATGGTACTCTGATAGTTGTTGTTGTAGGAAAACTCTACTAGTGGAAATAAATATTCCCAATGTTTATGTTGATCCATTACATACATACACATCATATCCTCCAAAATATGTTTCGTTCTCTCTGTTTGTTTATCTGTCTCAAGGTGATACATTGTACTGAAATTTAGCTACATTCCCAAGGCCTCTTGGAAACTGGTCCAAACCCATCCTATAAACACTGATCCCTGATTGTGTATGATTCTTCTTGGTACATCATGTAACTTCATAATATCATTGACAAAAAACTCTAGCTATATATGGCGTCTGATATGTCTATGCACTGTAATAAAGTGTGCACTCTTCGTCAAAGTGTCAACTACCAAAAAAATTGAATCATGTCTCCTTGATTTCAGTTGAAATCCAATGATGAAATCCATCGAAATGACCTCCCATTTCAATTCAAGAATAACGTGTAGTTGTAACAATATTGTTAGATGTCTATGTTTAACCTTCACTTGCTGACATTCTAGACATCTCTCCATGTAACTAACTATGTCAACTTTCATTACCTTCTAGAAGAATAAAGGCTTAAGGTCTGCCTTCATCTTTGTGACTCCTAGATGATCCATGTATATTGATCGATGCGCTTCACTCAAGATCAAACTTCTTAATTTGCATTAGGAGGTACATAAATTCTTTCGTTAAATCTCAACAATCCATCGTTGTCTAAAGAATAACCTTCAAACTTCGGTACCATCATGGTATTTCATCCAGTATTGTCCTTAACTTCTTTATACCAGTCATCGTCTATCTGTAAAGTTAGAATCCTTTCTCGAAGATTCATCTTAAGGGGTATTATTGAGAATATGTATGGTCTCCCACTCATTGCATCTGCCACTCTGTTTATTGTTCCTTTAATGTAAGTAATATCAAAGTCGTATTCGCTAAGTAAGTTTACCAACGCCTCTATCATGCATTCAAGTCACTCTGCGTAAATATATTCTGCCAACCACAGTGATCTATCTTTAATTTTAATTTCCATCCAATCAGATAATGTCTTGAAACTCTCAAGGAATATACAATTGCTAATAACTCCAAGTCATGCATTGCGTAGTTCTCTTCATGCTTTCTCAATTTTCTTGAAATATGAGATATCACTCGACTGTATTGTATCAAAACTCCACCTAAACCTTCCTTGGATGCATCCGTGCATACCAATAATTCCTTGTCCATGTCAGGGACTTTCAGTAATGGTGTTGTCATAAAAAACTATTTAATCTTTTGAAATGCTTCCATGCATTTCTCTGTCCAAACAAACTTCTTGGTTTTCTTTTGCAATTTTGTGATCGTATTTTCTATCTTTGCAAAACCTTCGACGAATCGTCAGTAATATCCTGTTAAATCCATAAAGATGTGTAATTATTGTATGTTTGTCAATGCTGGTCATTCCATAATAGCCTCTACTTTCACTGGATCCACAATGATCCCTTCACCAGATATGATATGTCCCAAATAATGAATCTTTGATTTGTAAAAAGAACATTTCGATTGCTTCTCGTACAATTTGTTTCCTCATAAACATTGTAGGACCAATATCAAGTCTTTGTCATGCTCTTATTTTGTCTAAGAATAAATCAATATGTCATCAATAAATACTTGAACAAACTTGTCCAAGTATTCGTGGAACACCCCATTCATCAAACTCATGAACACCACCGGCGCATTCGTTAATCTGAATGTTAAAAATGTAAACTCATAGTGTTTGAACATCGTCTTAAATGTGGTCTTAGGGATATATTCTTCCTTAATCTATAACTGATGATATCCTAATCTCAAATCAATCTTCAAAAACATCATCACTCCCTTCATCTGGTCAAACAAATCATCTATTCTTGGCAACATATATTGGTTCTTGATCGTCGCTTTGTTCAATTGATGATAGTCAATACAAAGTCTCCACGGTACATCCTACTTTCTTGCAAAAATAACTGGCACTCCCCACGACAATACGCTTGGACATATATGTCCCAAGTCCAACAATTCCTTCAATTGCATTTTCAACTCATGTAATTCAGGCATTGACATTCGATATGGCGTTTTCACTATCAATTTAGTTCTAGGCTTCAAGTCTATTGTAAATTCCAATTCCCTTTCAGACAGTAAACTTGGTAACTCTTCTAGAAACACGTCTACAAAATCTTACAATATAGGAAGGTTTTCTAATCCTTATGCCTCTCCCTTTTAGTTTAGTGCTAATATTGTATAAGGCTTTCACCCCTTGTGCATACTCTTTTGTAGTTGTAGGGAAGAAATAATTATCAAGGACACTCGCTAGTTCCTTCCTACAATCACTCTAGTCTGTCCCAAATCATCTGTTAAACCTAACCATTTCGTCTTACAGTCAAGTATCACATCGTATGATTCTAGCCAGTCCATACCAATCACTATGTCATAAGATCCTAAGATCGTGACATATAGGTTGGCATTTGTTACAAAATATCCCAAGTTAATGCTACAGTCTGTAACCTTTACTGCAACCTTTTGTTTGGCACCCGATTCCATTTCAACGTATTTGAACACATCATGTTTGAATGCCTTTACCTTAATTCTCTTTAGTGTTTCACTAGAGATAAACCTCTCTGTAGCATATGGATATATCAAACTGCTAAAATTTTGGTTGATGATTGTACCTGATTTCTTGAGCATAGTGGAATGGTGCCTGGCCTAACGATTGTTCACCAGTACATTTATCATATGGGCCTTGCCCAAATATCCAACTGTAGTGGGTCCTGATGATCCTACCACTCTGACCTTCTCAATCAGATAGTCTCATTTGTAATGTGGCTCTCCACACGTCCAACATCCAGTCTTTAGTCCAGTGATCCTAGTTTCCGAGGTAGAAGTTATTGGCCTAATAGTCTGTGATCGTGATCTGTTATGCCGAACATGCCTAAATTTTGGTGTTGTTTTAGATGACATTATTGTTGTTGTTGTGGTCCTTTGTAAGGAGTCCTTTGTTGAGGAGTCTGTCACTGTGGTGTTGTGAATATAGGTCCTCTAAGCATATCTCGATGCCCTGAATTCTATCTGGCTGGTGTCTAATGTTGTTTTGCTCCTGATGTCATATGTCCGGTTGATCGAGAAGGAGTCCTACCCTGACCCCCACCGTTCAGTTCTTCCTCAAATATGAGGGCCTTATGAACTGCATCATGCAATGTCTGAGGCATTAGTATCCTCACCTTCGCACAAATGTTGAAGTTAAGGTTTAACACAAAATTGTTGACCTTTAACTTATTTGTGTTCATATGTGGAGCATACCTAAGTATCTTCATGAATCTGGCCTCATACTTTGGCATTGTACGACCACCCTGCCATAAGGCATTGAACTCATTAAGCTTACACTCAATGAATTCCTCGGACAAGTACCTCTCTCGAAACCGTTCCTCGAACAAATCCCATTACACGTCTTCAACAACCATGTTTAGTTGAGGTAGGAGCGTCTTCCACCAAAGTAGAATGCTCACTTTCAATTAGAAGACCTTCATGTTGGAGGTGTAATCATGAAGTGTGAAGGACATCACCATGTTCTCCAACCATGCCTGGGTGGCTAAGCCATCTGGGGCAACCCAAGACTTGGGAAACTTCACCTTCTTGAATTATATATGTATACTACTACTACCAACTAGAGTGTGATGTGAACCCTCATTGGACACATACGCTTTACCCTCATCTTGATCCAGGAAGTTAATCAATGCCTCTGACATCCTATGGAAGGATCTCATCATACCTACCACATCTCCCACAACAACCTGCTCCTGCTCAGTAATTTGCTCATCTCCCTGGGGGTTATACCCCTCTAGTGTGGATACTATTGGAGGTGTCACACCTCTTCCTCCAACACCACATCATCTATTTACCCTACATCCTCTAACCATGATTACCTGCATGTACAATTTCAAAATTTAATTAGCGATATAATTTTAATCATTTATTTAACACAGTGGAAGTCGTAATGGTCCAATGTCACAGGGTTGAACATGATTTGATACCATATGTAACACCCCTCCCGTACCACAACACAAGTATTGAACATGACGAAAGTTAGTGAAAAATTCTTTTATTTTTTGTTTTTTATATCAACATAACATCACATCATGGTTGTAACAGTGCTTTGGTCTAATGAAAAGTATTGAGCAAGCAAAAACAACTAATTAATAAAAGGTATATCTATATTTAATTCTAAACCCAACCAACTTTAGTATGACGTAGCTAAATTTATGCTAAATAAACATGTTCATGGAGTATTACTTCTTCTATAAAACAAATTAATTGTCAACTATTAATCATCTACTGATATGGTTTGAACAATAACATCTAAGAATTATTGAATAGATCTAAGGAAACAATGCACAATCACCACATTTACTTAAGTTTGATAATGCACAATCTATGCATTGATTTTAAATGATGTTTAACACTCAGCTACATACTTCATTGCAACAAGGTAAATATATCGTTCCTATTTACTTTCTTAGATGTATTGTTTCATTTATTTCATAAGGGATTGTAATTACAGTGTTCATGCAAAGTTTTCTAATCACCTACCTTGAAGTTTTTCATATTGCACAATTATTTAATTGGTCTCAGTGTGCCTTGGAACCACTTTTATTTTTATTTAATTTAGATAAAGTCAATAGATACATTCTTATTAGAAATTTACTTACATCAATTATTGAATTGTTAAGCATACGATAAGAATCGATATAACTAAAGAGATAGATAATTAACCTTTAATAAAGTATAGTATACAAATTAGTTATGACAAACTTGTTACAAAAAATTACTTAGCTCGACCACAAATATATATATCAATATAAAATTCCTTTTGATTCCCACTACGTTCCATAATTAAAATTTAACATGATAAAAATGTGTTTCATGAATATAAACATATTAATTGTAGAGTAGTCAAATAAAAATTCAATCCATCCAATTCACTAATATATCTGGTAAAATTAATAATTATTGATTGCATAAAGGGAAGATATCAATGTAATTGTATTCACAAATATAAATAAATATTAAGTTCAATACCTTAACATAAATTTCTTAAATGAAAACAAAGAGAGATCAATTCTACCACTATTGTTCACACGGGGTTAAAACTTAAGGATCTAGCATATACAGTTGGTTACTAGCGACCACAAGCACCAAGTGTCAATACTCCAACACAAATCAACTCATGAAAAATGATAACCCGATTGTTGATTTGAGTCTGACTTGAATGCAACTAAAGCTCATGCTGACCAACATGTCAGCATGCATAGCCATTAAAGTCATGGATTTTGTGATTGTGTCATGCAAGTCACAGAGCCACATTTTGGACTAGCACTCAAGTTCTTGGTTGAAAATCCTCCACGGTCACTTCATAACAACCAAGTGATCCTGCAAATATGTGATACATCTCATTGCGGTTTTGAGTTTTGGTATCGGAGGATGTTTCGACACATTCCAACTCGCAGGTCTTCTCTCCAAGAAATTTGATGCCGTGATTTCCTTGTCGCCATTACAGTAGGATACAGGCATGCAGTGGAGTATAGGTGTGGAAGTCTAAGTTCAGGAATGTATATTTAAGCAATTGTTTTTCCGCGTCTCCAAAGCTACCTGAAGGATTGGAACTTCTTCAGCAAGTTCAAAAATTAAACTTGCAACGCTGGGAAGTGTTGCAATTGTGATCACGCTCAAGACTATTTTAACCAAAGCATTTCGTATATAAATTCGTATTTGCAAGAGAAGGATTCACACAGTCATAACTAGCAAAGGTAATAAGGAACGAATAGAACAAGAGTATGCTAAAAGAGTTTAACCCGAAGTAAATCCCAGACTTAACTCATAACGAACTAAAACAGATTTGTCCGTCAAGAACTTAGAAACTGAGTTCTTTAAATAAAATTTCCTCTTGAAGTGAAAGCCCTAAGATTTTATTTAAATTAAAGCTGAATTTTTCGAAACCGACCCGAATCCAGAAGGTGTAGAGCTTGTAACAAGCTAATTGTTTTCCAGTGAGAGACGACAGGAAGGACAATGTTTCTACTTGAAATTGTAGGTATTGGTTCAACAAGGCTTGCTTAGTGAACAAGGTAATAATTCAAACGGAATTTTATGTGTTCCATAATTAACACAATTTCTTGTTACAGAAAAATGAAACCGACAAGGCATACACTAGACTAAAACGAACTCGAAAAGTTGAGTGTTACCATCTACCTTAGTTGCTAAGAATACAATAAAAATTGTTGAAACTAACTAAAGAGATCGAAATGAAAATAAGGGTATTGATTAAGGGTACAACATTTTATAAGTAATAGGTATCTCATGAAATTCTTTTTAAGGAAGAACTCATCAACATAACACTAAATTGTATATATAATCTAAAAACAATCGAACTAAATCAACAACAGTATGTAAATGAGATAGAAGGATCAAGAACGCTATTACATCATTTCTCTTTCTATAAACTTACAATTTGAAATATAATGTACGAGGATTATATCCTCGCTTCATTAGCTACCAACATTAAAATTTTACAGTCAGGATATCTCGGAATTTTAACCACTATATCACGCATAATTAGATCACATACATTTCAGAAAAAATGTTTATTTTCCAATTATTCCACAAATAAATTTATGCAATTATAGTGGCGGTATTGAAATACTTCATTTAGCCTAGTGTTTAAAAATGTTACACCAAAATTCATGTAGTTTTACAGTAAACATAACAATAAAAATATTGTAGCTAATGGGTGATTGATAAATCAAGAAGTTCTGCAATATGAAAATTTAATGCAATGCCCCTCCTTTTGCACATTAATTGAATCAACTTCACCGGTACCTCCCAACCAATTCAAGGAAGAGATTCCATTCTTTCTTCAAGATTGGTATCCCAACTCTCACAAGTGAAACATAATCCACAATAATTTTGGAAGCATAATCTCACCAAGAATAATTCAGTCCCATTTCCTTCTACACCATTTGTTTTATAGGAAATTCCTCATTGACACATGTCCTCATGCACAAATAATTAACTTTTAATTAATTTAGTTAATATTATTCACCCACACACTTGTCACATCCTCGGGAAGTTGCACAAGCAATTACCCTTTTTATTTTATTTATAAATCCAAATTCCCTCACATTCCCCAATGTGTTCCTATTTTCACTCTTTGTTGTCCCTTTGTTCCCCAAATTTTCATTTAATGAGTGTCTTCTAACTACATCTTAGTTAGACTTGGATTAGGAGTCTTCTTCTAGTTATACTAGTGGTAGATTGACTGTAGATACTATTCTATGTGTACACCTATTCTCTTATATTTTCTTTTTTTCTATTTTAAAAAACTCTTTTATTATTTTCATGCACACATGTGCATTTTATCCAATATTTAGATTTTTCTTAATTTGTTTCCTAGAAATTGATTTATCTCAATTATTTTAATTTATTTAATATTTTTGTTTAGTCCCCTAATTAAACTTAAACTTAGGCTTAGTCTTAGAATCGGGATTAGACTTTTATTAGGTTTTATAATTAATAAATTCATTGTTTAATTAATTATTTTAATCCAACAAGGTCTAATCATTTAATAAATTCATTGTTTAATTAATTATTTTAATCCAACAAGGTCTAATCATTTCCATGTTTTCTAGGCCACCTAGATTTATTGACTCGAGTTTTGAATTACACAATGTGCCCTTTAAGACACACCTCTATGATGCAAGGGTGCCACTTGCCTTTGACTAATTTTGGAAGTTTGTCTGACCCTTTAGAGTCAACACTCCATTCGGTCAACCTCATGAGAGACTAAGGGCTTATAAGGAATAAGGAATCCACCTTATTGTGTGCCCCTTAGAATATTCATGAGCGATTGTCTGAGTCCTCCCTCATGACATCGTGGACCTCTTGAACTAGGTAATTGTTAACCTACCATTCGGTCATGATGGGAGTGCTAGTAGGTTGTGACAGGGATGTTTCCACACCTCTCCCTCGATGTTTGGTTTTTATGCATGGCACCTCTACTCTTTATGTGAGTCGTATTAGCAAGCATCATCAAGATTGCATCCATTGATATAAAATGTGTCAATAATCCATATACATAAACCATACTGTAATCAATCATATGTCACAAGTGAGTAAAATGAAATACTCAATCAAAATACAATTCACTCCTTGACTCAATCCGGAGTCCAAGGAAGTCCATTGATGCCATCAACATCCATAATCTGTCATGTGTCCTTCCCACTCAGGAAAACTCGTCAATAACATCTGCCAATACATATATACATATACATAAAATAACAATAAGTCACAACACATCATCATCGTCATGTATAATCCATAATCGAATAAGTCACAACACATCATCATCGTCATGTATAATCCATAATCGAAATGAAATCACAATGTCACATAACTAGATCACTTGCATGCAAGTGTCCTAAAAGAATATCTCAATAAAAAGTGTTCTCAGTAGAGCAGGATGTTACACTCCCAGAGAAATTCATGACGTCCAAATATGGTTTGAAATATTCTCCGGAAGTGACAAAAAAGAGCAATATCTATATGCCCTTGACTGTTGAAACCTATGATATTCTTGTCCAAGTAAGTTGATGGTATCTTCAAAGAATTATTCCTTTGTTCTGGTTTCCATACTTAATCAAGATGATAGATTAATGTGTAGTTATTTTCTAAACGTTGTCACCAAAGTAAACCCTTTTACCATAATATGCTTTGAGGCTCTTGATTCAAAGGATCATTAATACAAATTAAATTTATAATTGATGAGGAATTGCCTCAAGAATATCACCATTAATAACAACTTTTAACACTTAACTAGCTTTAGTCATTTCCAAGAGATTTGTATTAAATGTACATCGTGGAACGTGATCAGATAAGATGTGGATTACCACAGGGTGATGGAAAACCATGATGGTGGAACGATGGGGTAGTGGAATGGTGAAG
>CBVK0103889042.1:0-13769 GCA_900067695.1 Picea abies | reverse complement strand
AGAAGATATATTTACTAGAAGAAATTTGATAATCGTTTAAAAGAAAATTCCCAATTGGCAAATTGTTTTTTTTTTAAACCAAAAGAGGACATTGTATTTCTATATATGGACAGTAAAAGTACATTCATAGAGGACCTGCCATAGCAGAAACCAGAACCCTAATTCAGTGAATATCTAAAAGGGTAATCAAAGGAGTCTGAGCTGGGGGCTGCCAAAATGGAAACCAACCCCCACACTATTACATAAGAGAGACTATACAACATTATCCAGTTTGATACATTCCGTACAACCCCCTTAAGATGAAGCAAAAGCGGGGGTAGAATCATAAAAAACCGGAAGGACTTAAACATAAGGAAGACAAAACAAGTGTGCAGAGAAAAAGCCAGAGACAAAAGATCAAACCCAACACATGGATTTTTGAGCTCCTCCGAGAATTCCAAACATTCCTTTCCTTTGTCGACTTTGTCGATCTTGCCATCTGCAACACTAAGCTCGTCGTCGTCCTCGATCTGAATTGGGCGAGCATGCATTCCTGGGGGGTTTGGGTGCTGGGCCTCCTACCTAACTCGGAATTTGATTCCGAACTGCGAGCGACAAAAGAGGTCGAATTTGCCATCAAGAATTTCAATCGCCTGTACGGTTTTGTCATTATCTCTTTTGGCCTTTGCCACAGCCTGAGCGACCATAGCTTTCACTATCCAATACATTTCCTCCAATTGAAAATATATGGTTTCTCTGGTGCGGGTGTATTTAGGGTCGTCCACCCAGTATTGCACTTCTCTTGCTATATCGACGTCTGAGGTTAAGTGGCGTTGGCACCTCACAACTTCCTCAATGCCGACAACATGTTTCCTTTCCTTCTCTGTGCTCAGGTGCTTGAAACGCATCTCAGCCTTCCATGCTGCTCGAGCCGCCCTTGAATGGGTTGTCGAGCCTTTCAAGGATGAGGGTTCCGATTGTTTTCCTTTTGGCCCTGCACCCTTTCTGGCCATGGCTCTAAAAATCCTAAGATCCACTTCCTCAAAGATTGTCTCCTTATTGTTTTTGTGGTTAGTCTGGACCTGAGCCCTCCTGCCTAAGCTAGAATGGAAAGAATGCCGCGGAGGATTCTTGACGTTCTTCGACCACCTCTGACGCTTCCAATACTCAGACTCGATCTTTTTTTAATTCTTGGGGCGCCAAGACTTGGCCAATTTATTTATCAAACTGGCATGCCCGTAGAGGGCAACAGTCCCAAGGCCACAATGTCCTTTCCTCCTTGCGATGGATCGATCCATTGTGCCTGTCACATGGATCACCCAGGAGGAGGTTGTACCTGTCGTCCTTTCGCCTTGCTTCCCGTAACTACCATATTTATGACTCTCCTCCTCCATCTGAATCTTACACAAGATCTCATTATTTTTCATCACCTTCCCATGATGACGGTACTCTACCTCAATCTGCAATAATAAGCCTCGATCCTTCTAGTATTTCGCCAATGCACTGATTTGAGCGCTGCATGAGAAGCCTCGACCCATCCAACCATCCTCTCTAGAATTCATCAAATTATTACAGAACATTGGGATGGTCGATATGAAAGTCGACCCTTTCTAGGGCATGATCCCTCCCGTCCCGACGAGAGCCCATCGCATCATAGCCGACAATTGTTTCCTTTGTCTTGTCATGGGGCCTAATGGTTTTCTCTGATTCGCCAACTGGGTCCTGATCTCTCAGTCGTTCGACTGCTATCCCGATACCTTTTTTCGGCTCCCCACTTGTCATCTTCTCCTCTGCCCGACTCATCATGTGTCGTCTCATGTCAATTTCATTTAGTCTCGTGGCTTCTTGCCAAGTAGTGTAGTCTGTGGAGTCCCCCAAATGCCACCTCGCCATTCAAGAACTTTGTTGGACTCCTGCGTTGTCCAAGTAGTCTGCCACTGAGTTGGCTCTTCTTCTTACCTGGGTTGGGATTAGCACCTAGAAGTGTTGAATTATGCTAGAAACTTGCGTCCAACCATGAGACAGTCTCCAGTTTGTGGATATTTTTTCTAGGTTTTCTCCCTCTCTCAAACGTTTAAGAGTTGTTATGATAAGGAGAGAGTCGCCTTCCTCCAACAAACTCATTATTCCCTGGTGTTTGGCCATGTCCAAGCCTCTGATGAGCCCTTCCAACTCCGCGACATTATTGGAATTATACCCCATATTGCTGGTGAACATTGCCAAGATTCTCCCCTCCAAATCTCTCAGAAGGCCCCCCGCTCTAGATTTCCCAGGGTTATCCTTGGAGGCATCGTCAAAATTTAACTTTATGGCTCCTTTTACCGGTGGTTGCCAAGCTTGGTTTGTATTTTCGGTTTTTCGAGTAGGATTTTTGTGAGCTTGTTGGAAGGCCAGGTCTAAGTTCCAACACCTAAAGATGTCTTCTTCCTCCACAGGCAAAATTCGGTCTTCCACTGATCAAGTACTCACAGCTATAGATTCTTGCACATTCTCTTTAATTTTATTCCATACACAATGGAACGAGAGAGAATATTGTTTGAAAATTCTTTTGTTCCTTTCTTTCCATAGGTTCCACATCAAAATCCCTGGAAATATCTCCCAAGCTTTGTTCAGGATGGGGTTTTGGAACGGTTCTACTAACCACTCAATGATTAGGCTTGTTGGGGTGTCCTTGTCGACCCTAGCTCTCCGAAACATCATTGCCCCATTGTCCCAGATCATTCTCGCTTCCCCAAGGGATACAAAAGAGGTGGGGGAGGGTTCCCTCCTCCGTTTTGCATAACATGCAGATGGAGGGGCCTTCAAACCCTTTCTTTCTTAGTTTGTCCCATGTTAGCACTTTTCTAGATAGGGTCAACCACAGGAAGGTTGCAATTTTGGGCCAAATCCCAGGTTGCCAGATGCACTGCCAATCCTTTCTTTTGCCTGCTTCTGACAAATTTGCTGCTTGTAAGTAGGCATCTCCAACTTTGTACGTCCCCTCGCCTCTGTTTAGCCAGCGGATAATATTCGAACCGTTTTTTATTCTTATCTGTCTGAGAGATAGCTCAGCTTTGGTGCGGTTCCTGACCTTTGGGTCTAACTGAGTAGGCCAGTCTGCTGGATCTTTCCAAATTCTAACGAATTCCGAGTCGGGTCTCTTCCAATACTGATGGACTTGGGTCCAACCTTTTTCCATCATGGAGTTTCTAACCCGTTCCATTCCTTCTTGGTTTGCTAGGATTGGGAGTTGTTCCCAGGCATCATCTCGGAAGAGGGCATTCCTCCCATTATGCACTTCCCAGAAGCTTTCTTTTTGAACTAGCTCTCTATTCTGCTAGGCTGTATTCTGAATGAGTGAACCAGGTCGATTCCCATCCATGCGAATAAGATCCTTAAGCTCCACCTCTGGAGCATATTTATTTTTGCATACTTTGGCCCAAAGAGCCTTTGGGTTAGTAATCCACCTCCATAATTTAGCTGCTTGGGCATGTCCTGCATGTAGAGGGTCCCTGGTTCCTACCCCTCCGTGGGACTTTGGTTTACATAACTTCTCTGAGGCCATTAAGGCCCATTTTTTTTCTTTTGTTACACCCCGCTAGAGAAAGGTTCTTTGAAGAGTCGTGAGCTTTTTTTGCCAACACGAAGAATAAGTACAGGGGCATGGAGCCAAGGACAAACGGTTCCTACCCCTCCGTGGGACTTTGGTTTACATAACTTCTCTGAGGCCATTAAGGCCCATTTTTTTTCTTTTGTTACACCCCGCTAGAGAAAGGTTCTTTGAAGAGTCGTGAGCTTTTTTTGCCAACACGAAGAATAAGTACAGGGGCATGGAGCCAAGGACAAACTTGATGAGAAGAATTATTCCAGGAAGAGTTAGGAATCTATGGGTCCAGTTGGTTAGCTTTGTTTCTAATTTTTCCAGCAGCTCTTGCCACGAAGAGTTCCGAATGGCTTTGTCAATTAGCAGGGCTCCCAAATATTTGGAGGGGAGATTGGCTCTTTGGAACCTAAGAATCCTGGCTATATTTCTTTGAACATGAATAGAAGTGTTCAGTTAAAGAAAAAAAATTGAGATTTAGAAAGGTTGATGATTGTACCTGAGGCCTCTTTATAGATGTCCAACACACGTCTAATAGCTCTGGCTTCTTTGACAGTGGGGACTCCCATGAGAAGGTTATTGTCGACAAACTGGAGGTGGGTCACGGGGTCTACCTCCTCTTGCAGTCTTATCCCTTGGATTTTCTTCTCAGTCGCCTCCTTCTAGAGTAGTATTCCCAACCCTTCCGCTAGGATGATATAGAGATATGGGCAGAGGGGGTCACCTTGGCGTCAGTTTGTTTTATGTTCAACGGACAGTCGCGATATAGGTGACCATGAGCATGGCATTTCCTACATCTGAAGGGGATGTGTTCATAGTCCACCGTTTGGGTTCATTCATTGTCCTAATAAGCTATTGTTACTGCATCCGAGAGGGCTCTTGCTACATTCATATAGACACAGATCCTTGCATATGAGGTGTATTTGAAAACTTTTGTGATCTATGATATTTTGATGAAGGATCCTAGGGTATTCCCTATGCCTTCCAATGTTTCCATCTCCCAAAATTCTTGCGGTAAAGAGTAAAGCCTAACCCATACTGGAGCCACTGTGAAATCTTCCTTCTCTGGGGCGAACCTCTCTGTCCAATATCGAAGGTGAAGACCGATTGAATTGAAAAAATAAGGCCCTTCATCAAACACCTTGTTTCTGTCTGCAAGATTGGCAAAGATGGCTGTAAATACACCTTTTGATCCTAGCTTTAAATCGACTTGTCCTTTTGTTTTCCATCTGGAACTCACCCACCCCATGAGGGCTCTTTTGGATGGCCATATGCCCATGAATTTTCCTATTAAGGAATGGTCCTTCATATTTTGTATATAGTTGCCAATATGAGATGAGGTCACTTCATACCTTGGAGTTTCCGATGTGCGTGCATGACAATTGTTTACCTTGGTTCTGTCAGATCCGGGACTTTGCTGCTCCACGGGCCTGTCCTTGCCATCCTTGCCTACGCCCCCCATTTTAGTGTCTTTTGGTCGTTGTTGTGCTTTCCCCAACACCGCGTCCTTGAATGTCGGTTGATTTTGCTAACTTTTGTCTTGGGATTGCCCCGAGGACTCTGGCATTCCTGGTGATCCGCCCCCTTTCGCCGCCATTTTCGAACTCAAAACCCTGCAACCTAACCTACCTCGTTTCTCTAACCTATCTCACTCTCCATCTCTCCCTCCAGCAACACATTCTGTGTCGATGATAACAGTTATTCCCAATTGGCAAATTGTTAAGGAAACAATAGAAAATTAATAAATTTGGAAAAAATAGCCCATAAAGTTTTCCCAACCAATATAGTAGATATAAGACAAAAAATTTAGTTCATAAACATTATTTTTATATTGAAACATTGTCATAACATACCTTGCCATATTCTTGATTAAATCCCAAAAGGATGACCCTTTACCATTTTCTTGTGCGCTAGCCTTACTATCTGTCGTTAGTTTATTCTTTTGTTCTTGCTTATTTGATTGGTCTCCACCTACACAAACATTAAGGAAACTTGAAGATGTTAATCTAATAATGCTAATAAAAATCAGAATTCTATATTATTTGGATCTTCAAAATAGGAATTCTTACGGCGGGAAAAGTTCGAGAAAAATCTGCTAGATCTATTGAGTTGTGCAAGTTCTTCAACAAGTTTGCGCTCCAAATCACTACATGGAATAAGTTAAGAGAAACGTTAAAAAAATAACAAATTTGGATAAATGCAAACATAATGAACAAGGATCAACATGACATCTAGAATTAAACTTGAGAAACAATTTGCATGTCTTAAAAAGTTTCAAGCAAGCTAGGACTCCAACAAGTCTCAAAAAAATCATGTCATCCTAAACTCTTCTATTAATTTTCTTTGTAAAAATTTACTGTCCAATTCAAATGTGCTCCTACTCTATTTTGGGAACCTTTGCCACTTTAGTGCAGTTTCAAAGAGAAGCACTAAGGATTATTGCATATTGAAGAGAAGACAACCTCCAAAAAAATGTTGAAGATAATTTGTTGACGAGGTATACTTCCTTTCATGTTACTCATATAGAAAGTTTGATTCTATAATCAAACAATAATGTGAAGCCAAAAGCTTGCTGATGGATTATGACCAACTGTAAAGCATGCAATAGACATTAACAAAGACAATAATGACAATACGAAGCTAAGACTGGTCATGCTAAATAAATTAATTTATGTTGATTAGTATAATGTTTAATTCAGAGGGGCAATGAAAACACACAACTTTTATAGCTGTATATGCTAACTAAATTAACTAATGTTGATTAGTCTAATGTTTAATTCAGGACACTGAAAATACTTAACTGTTATATCTGTACATCGGGGCTAGTTGCATTATAAAGGGGCAGGTTTTGAAATTTTAATCATAACTTTCACAGCCATCACCAACCTGTCTTACAGATCAGATCGTACGAAATTCGTTTTTTCTAATCCCTATATTTATTTTACAGGATTCCAATGTCTTTCATCGAAGTTATCCTATCATTATCTATGCACACCAACTTTTCTATCTCAATGCTCATCTACATTTCAAACATCAAAACTCACATTTGAGCTTGAAGTTTATGAATATCTAGATAATTCAAATCCCCACCCTCTTCCTGAAGAACCCATCTCTTCAGAAAAGGTCTTCAACAGTTATGACGAGCATGAAAAGAACAATGAATTGGATTCCTTGATAGTCCCAGTTCCAACCTCTCAGCCATCAGATGACTTAATAACAGATAATGGGAAAATGGATAAGAGATTCAGAATATCAACTCCAGATCATTACGAGCAGTGGCTAACCTTTCACGATGACAGTCAAGTTCAGAAATTCATAAAAAATTTACAAGGCTTTCCAGACTTCAAAGTTTGGTTGAATAAAGGAGGACACAAATGCGCCATATGGTCTAATCTTAAGAAAGACCCCAAGTTGATAAAATTTGGAAAAGGAGCTTCAACGAGTCATCCCGGACAAGGACTTTTCAGACACTTAAGGTCTTACATCATCCATGACATGGCTGGTCCAAATACTTTCTACTTCAGCCAATTGGGCATTGCAAAGTTGAAATGGGCTAGTAGAAGGGTATGTCTTCAAATTGTTCCTCAACGATGACATCTGATGCCCATGGGGGCATCCATTGTAACATAAATCTCTCTAACCCTTCCTGCTTGTATTTCATTTTCATTTCTTCAACATTTCATTTTCTTCTATTATTAGTGTTACTTGTATTTTAATTGTTGGTTTCTATATACATGTGTCACTGATGTTATCTTGGCAAGACATGTTGTTATGATGCAACTCACAGATTTTGGATTCTCGCATGCTTTCCTTTCATAAAAATATCAAGCATATGTCCCCATATGGAGCCAATTGTAACCCCCCTTAGTTGCACCAGGCAGGAATGACGATGATCCGCAAAGGTTGAGCAAGATACTTGTTCAAATTCAGAGTTCAAAAGTACAGTCGAGCCCTATGGACCCTTTTAGAAACTTTCTTCTTCTTCTTTTTTTATGCATTGTCCATCCTCCCATGGGGAAATTGTAATAAAATGAGCTAACATGATGACCTTGTTATGTAAAAGGCTTAGCTCCCTTTCTATTCATACATATTTGACACATTGAAGATTGATGAAGTGCCAAATTATTTAGGCAACTCCATCTGGTATGCATTCTCTCCAAACTTTCTCTTAATCTGACATGGACCAATCTTTTTCACATTCAATTTGTTATATGCACCCTTGAAATAATACTCATTCCTTAGAGGCAACATTACTTTGTCTCCAATCTGGGAGGATTTATATCTTCTTGTGGCATCTGTGTGCTCCTTAAACTTTTCAATCTTTAGCATCAGAGTATTTTGTACTTTCACACACACTTCTTTTATCTATTTTGCAAATGCTTCACATCATTTCTTTGACACATCTCCACTAGCAAAGCAACCAAGCCAACAATTCCTTGTGGTTTATGCTTATAAACAATCTGAAATATTGTGTCCAAGTTGATTGGTTCACAGAACCACTGTATGCAAATTCTGCCTATGCCAAAATTGAATCCCACTATTTTGGCTTCTCTCCAACTAAATGCCTCAATAGATAACTGATACTTCGATTTACAACTTTGGTCTAGCCATCTATCTACGGTGATATGGTGAATTATACCGCCACACACTTACCAATGTATGGTAGCAACACCTCCATCATCAACCACATGAACGCACTTGGTGCATTGGTTATACAAAATAACATAACCAACCATTTGTACAATCCATCCTTTTTCTTGAATTTAGTGTTCCTCTCATCTCCTCTTTAACCCCGATATGATCGTATCTACTCATTAAATCTATATTTGAAAATTGGCTAGTGCCGCACAAATTGTCCATCAAGTTGTCATCCTTGACAATGTAAATGTATACTTGATTGTGATTTTGTTCAATGCTCTACAGCTTGTGCACATTCTCCATCTTCCATCTTTCGTTGGCATTATTAGTGATGGAACTACACACATGCTCATACTTTCTCTTATCACGCCTTTTGACAACAACTTGACTACTCTTTTGTTTAATTGCATGCTCTCAAGCTGTCTTATCATACCTGCAACTTGATTTGACAAACTCACAAGTAGAATCAAGTCAATTTCATGTGCAATTTTTTTTTCCAGGAGTAATTCCCATTAATCATACTCCTTGCAACGTCTATGTACTCAATCAAATTCTTCATTTCTTTCACACAATTACGTAGCGTTCCTTTGTCTCCTTGACTATGCTTACAAACTCCCTGATCTTCACCAACAACACTTCACATTGCTCTTCATCCTTCAATGGCAACAACTATGTGCATTTTCCATCCTTTAGGATAGTGTATGTGTTCTTGCTACCATCATGCATTACGTGTTTGTCAAACTACTTGTTCTCGCAACAACAAGCGACAAGCATCCATGGAAATGACATCACACAAAATATTATTACTCTATTCATCTATGTGGAAAGAGCGTTTAAACTGATATGCCAACATCACCTCATAACATTTTAGGAATTGAAACAACATATATGGTTGTGGTTGTTACTATCATGCTAACCCCAACTTCTCTACCATCTTTGTAGTGACCATTTTCTCCAAGCATTAGAATCAATCATGACCTTACAACACTTACATCCAGATTTGCATTTCATTTTGAAGATACTTTTTTTTCAACCATCTCTCTTCTTTTGGTATTTATTGTTCCTGCTCAATCATACCTCTATGTATCATTAGGTTCTATCCTTGTTCAAGTGTTGTCGCTATACTTAGAATCCTCTCCTTGCACTTGTTGAGCTCTTGGTTGAGTTTTCTTTGTGCCATTCCTTTGTGGACAATGGGTGTTGAAGGGACTTATGGTCTTCATCTCCATAGGCGTAACAATAAATAGTGCTTTGTGCATTAGGTTGACCATGCCTTTTGAACTTTCTATGGCCTTTACCATGGTCATGCCCAAAATCATCTCCATCTTTTGCATTATTAGTCCTTTCTTCATGTGCATCATCTCCTTTGTGTGTTGCGTCACATTTTCTTGTGCCATGACCTCTATCCTAGCCAAAGTTCTTTCAAATAGCATTGCCTGCCAACTTCTCCTCAACTTTCAATGCCCATTGCTAGGTGTCTTCAAAATAATGCATCTTGTGTAGATTTATCTCATCTTGATAAGTGAATTTTAGACCATTCATGTATCTTGAAACTCATTGATCTTCTCTTTCTTGATGTCCAATGCATATAGCTAGTTTGCAAAAAGTCTTCCATATACCCCTGCACACTCTACTCTTTCTGTCACAAGTTTTGTATCTATCTAAACAATCTCTGCTTATAATCTCTCAAAAATAATTTCTTGCGTGACTTTTGGACCTTCTTACTCCAATTTTAAATGTTCTCGTTTCTTTTGCACACTTGTTCTTGTTGCATAATCTCTCACTTGTTAGCTTTTAGGGTTACTGTGAAATTGTTTACACCATGCTTTTTGAGTGCTTCATGTGATATGGTGTGCATGGTATATGTATGACCCTTTGTTGTTATGCGATGGCCAAACACATTGGAGTTGACTTGTACATTGATTGCTAGACCTCATCTTGGTGCTTGTGTGGATTTCTTCTTTGGAACATTGGAGATGTATAGAGCTTGGTGACTTCTTCACAATGGGCACATGGAGGTTGGTTGCTTGCTTGAGAGGACGACTTGCTTTGGAGGAGTATTGTGCATCTTGGAGAAGGGCATTGAGCCCTAAATGGCATGGGCACACTTGGTTTCTTTCATGGAGGCTTGTACTTGACTTGAGGATGCTTGGGTTGAGGGAGTAATCATGTAGACGAGGTGGATATGAAGGATCACATGGCATAAGAGGAGTGTTGGAGGTTTGGAGGCTAGAGGAGGTGGAGCATTGGACACATTGCATGTAGCGTTCATGTCTTAGAGCCTTGCTTGTTGGATGTCTTCACCTTGGAGCTTGACATGTGTCACTTGTAGATGGAGCACTCTACAGGTGAGCCTACTTGTGTAGAGTAAGGTTGCTTGTAGTGGACTAGGTCCACTTTATATTGTTGGCCTTCCTTACCTCTTATACAAATAGAGGAAGGATAGAGTCCTTTCATTCATTCATTCATCACACCTATTAAAAATGTGAGGAGTGGAGCACACTTCTCTCTTTCTCTCTTTGTACTTTGCTTTGTATTATCTTTCTTTGTCTTAGAGTTCTAGGTTCTTGAAGGAAGTTCAAGGGAAATCTAGGGTTAGGGTTTTACTCTAAGGAGGTAAAGAAGCTAGGGTTTGTGATAAATCCTAGAAGGGTAAAAGAAGAATTGTATCTTGTAGCTCTTGTGAGAGAAGAAGACTAAGGTTTTGTTGCATGTGTAAACCCTAGTGCTAATTGTCTCTTTTGTTGAGGAGGGGAGGAGACATTTCGCATGTGCCAAGGGGGACTTGTTGGTGATGATGTTGGCTTGTTGAGGATCCTTGGTGGAGTGACCAGCCTTGGTTAGGAGTGATTCCTAGCAATAAGAGTTGGTGTCTAGGGTTTTCATGGTTTCCCTAGCTAGGGTTTGGAGAGATTGACTTGGATTAGCGTTGTATTAAAGGTGTGGTATGTATTTGTACTTCATATGTATATATATAAAGTTCCCAATGGTCCAAATATTGTGTACTTGCAGACTTGATTTTCAGTTTTTGTTATCTTCTTGATTGGGTGGTTACCAACCCTTGTTGTTCATGTTGATTTGACATATTGCATAGCTGAAATTGTTAAGTGATTTAGCACACCTTGAAGATAAAAGAGCAGATTTTGTGTTGTAAAGTTTGCCTGTAAGAAAGATATTTCAGATATGTTATATGCTGGGAAAAGTGTGCCCTAAGGGCTGTACCTTGTTGGCATTGAAGTACACTTGTATGGTATTTATTCTCTTGGGCCGCCAGGTGATTTGGATTGAAATAAAGTGAAGTATTTGCTGCTGTAATTGAATACTTCAGATCAATGCTAAGGCTGAAATCTCACAGGAATTAGATCTAGGAAATCTCAAGTAAATGAGGTGAAATTTTGGATTTGCATTAATTTCCCTAGCTCAAAATTTCTGCATGGTAACATAGCTATTTTCACTGAGATTTCCCTCTTGGTGAAGAGAGAGTTGGATATTTTAGCTTTGTTGTACCTAGGAGAGGTTCTTGACCTATGACCAGTTGATTGGGTGTGATACCCCATGATGCTTGGGAGAATTGTTGGAACCCTAGAAGAGTTAATCTACTTTGTTTGTTGCTGATCTTGCTTTGAGGTGTTCATATATTTCTAGGATGTATGCTCTCAGTCTTGGAGAGTGACAAGTTTGATGGTGCTTCCAATTTCATACCTTGGAATTCCAGGCTGCAGATGCTTTTGGAGGAAGTTGAGATTTGGGAGCATTTTGAGAAAGAGATAGCTCCACCTTTTGATCCGACGAAGTTTTTTGGCCATGTTAGGAAGTAGGCCAAGGCAAAGACAATCATTTTTGATTTGGTAAAGGGTCACTTCATTCCTCACATTGTAGACAAGTTAATCGATAAAAATATGTTTGTTGCTTTGGTTGGTTTATTGCAAAGTTCTTGTGCGCCTTTATAGACACTCTTGTTTGATACAACTTTGATTATCATAGTGAATGACTGTCGGAGACAACTCCTGACCAAATAAACCAACCAACAACTTACGAAGCCAAATGGCCCCACAATTGGCTTGATTGATTGTCATGTACTCTGCCTCGGCTGAACTCAAAGCTACTGACTTTTGTTTCCAGCTGAACCAGGAAACAACTCCTAACCCCAACCCAAACCAACACCCTGAGGTTCTCTTCCTGTCAATGGCACATCGTACCCAGTCTGAGTCTGTGTATCCAACCAAACTTACTCCATCTCCTCTGACATAGTCCAAACCAAAATCCACTGATCCTGTAATATACCTCAGAACATGCTTTGCCCCAATCTAGTGAACACTCCTAGGCTCCACCATATCTGGTCTAGTGTTGACCAGATACATCAACGACTCGATCAATTACTTGTATCTCGTAGCATCCACCAACCCAGAATCTGAAGCACTAAGATTCTTCCAGTTGGTGACCATAGGTGTAGACATGGCCCTGCAATCCTCCATATGAAATTTTCTCAAAATGTTTGCTGCATACTTCCCCTTTCCCAGAAAGATATGACCCTCCTCTTGCCAAATCTCCATGCCCAAGCACAACAGTGCATCAATCCGATGTCTGTCATCTCAAACTCTAATGCAAGACTCAACTTGCACTCAACTATGAGATGCTCTGCTCTCGTGATGAACACGTCATCCACATACAGTATGAGAATAAGCGTATCCTCACCTCGAATGATATAATACAGGTTATGATCTGCCTCGCTCTTCTCAAACCCCATATGAAGCAAATAAGCATCTATTCGTGAATACCAAGCTCTGGGAGCTTGCTTCAGACCATACAGTGCCTTTCTCAGAAGGAACACATGAGAATCTCTCTCCAACACCTCAAACCCCTGCGAATGCTCTATGTACACCTCCTCCTCAATAAAGCCATTTAGAAAAGTGATCTTTACATCCATCTAATGTATCCTCCAACCCATCTCTGCTGCTATGGCATAATGCTCCGAGTAGAAGTGTATCTCGTAGTCGGTGCGAATGTCTCATCATAGTCAACTCCCTCTATTTGAGAGAATCCTCTCGCCACAAACCGAGCCTTGTGTTTCTCTATGCTGCCATCTGCAACATACTTGGTCTTATACAACCATCTGGAAGTCACAAATGACTTCCCCACTGGCCTCGACACCACCTCCCATACATCATTGCGCATGATAGAGTCATACTCCTCTAGCATGGCCTCTCGCCAAACCTGCTAGTCAACTGCTTGCGCAAACGTTGTGGGCTCCAAATCTGTGATGCTCGTCACCATCACCAAGTAGGAACCAAGCCTCTTTGGCGCTCTGCTCTCTCTGAACAATCTCTTGGGCTCTCCAACATTCTCCCAGGCTTCCTTTAGGGTCTCTTGAAACCATCTCAGTTTCCTCTTCCCTGGAGTAACCAAAGGAGAAGTGATATCTACGCACCCAAGAGTCTCAACCTCGTATATAATCCCAACACTCTGAGATCCTGAGGTCTCTGCACCCTCTGCTTGAATAATCTGCAAGTGTGATCCTTGTTGCCATCCTTATACACACCTACTAACGTGGAGAAGTCTCCAACCCACTTGG
>CBVK0103888023.1:0-13957 GCA_900067695.1 Picea abies | reverse complement strand
AAAGACATTACAATGACCTACTATACAAAGCTGAAGAAAAAGACAAAGTAACCTATTGGGCCAGCATCCATAAGAAAGGGAAAGTTCCCAAAGGATATCATCCAAGCCATGTAATACGAGGTGGTGTGGTTTAAGGATGTCCAGACATAGTGAAAGACAAGGGTGGATATTATCCGTGGGTGCCTTTGTAGGAGGAGAATTGTACCTGTCATGGTTGCAATTCTTTCCAAGCCCTTAATTGCCTTTATTCTTTCTTTTATTTATTTCAAGGTCTAACTATAGGACACTACCTTGGCGTGGTGACCAGAGTTGACAGTGTTACCCATGAGTACTTTCACATAGATGATAAGGCTGGCTCATGATGAGACCCCCTTTCCCTTGTCCATGCAACCAAAGGTCACTACCCTGGCGTGGTAACCAGATAATGGCAATGTCATACTACTAGGTACCTATGAACATAATGGGCTGGCTTGTGATGAGACCCCCCATCCTCTTGGCTAGGTCTTTTTTTTTGTTTTCTTCGGGTCCCTCTTGTTTCTTATCTAGAGGCTTTTTATTTCCTTCTTGGGGACCCCTGGGCGAGGCATCTCTAGGTTTTATTTTCTATGGCTTTTATCTTTTACCAGCTTCTTTTACCCCCTGGGCCTTTAGCCCCTTCTTCCCATAGGATAAAGTGTAACCCCATAAATAGGTCATCCTAATGTTCGGACTAGGGGAATGGGATAGATGAATGGGAGATAAGATGTAAAAGTGATATAATGATGGGAGCGAACGATGGCTCTTCAAAATCCCCTTGGTAGCTAACCAAAACCTATGGGTACAAGCTTGCTAGGGTACCCTGTTAATCCCCCCAACCATGGTCATGTGGGTTAGTGTAAGATCCAAGCAGTTGTCAGAAATGAAAGGAATATGATGCATATATTTGAAAGTTATAATGATCAAACATGACACATACCATGATACCTGGACCAATNACCATGATACCTGGACCAATTACCTCATGGAGCAAGAGTCTTCTCCGATGCAAGTCCAGACCGAAGGTGATGGATGTTGCTGCTGCTGATAGGATAGGTCTGATGAAGAAGAAGAAAGATGGGCCCTCCAGGGCCATGCTCAGGTCAATCTTGCTCTTGGTACTCCATGTCTAGGACCTGTGGGCCTCGAGACATGATCTCCTAGTTATCCCATGAAATTGGGGATAACAGTCATCTCAAGGAGGGGCTTATCAGAAAAGGGTCTAGCGCCCAAAGCAGAGATTTCCCAAGCGCGAAGGGAAGGTCATAGGTACCATTAGACCTGCACCCAGAAGTTGAAAGGGTCTGCATTTAATTACAGAGTGAGACCATCAGGGTCTCAGAGAGTCGTTGGCTTCAGAATCGAAGATCCTTGATCGGGAGGTCGGATTGGTTCCCTGACTTCCCAAATTAGAAACCATGGATAGAGAAGTTGTCCTTTAAGAAAAGATAAAAAATGTATGCCTCGTCGTGGGTGATAAAATAAGGCATGATGTTAGAGGAAGCCCAAGAATGCACTAAACAATTGTGTACATTGGAATTGAAGATTTCATATGTAAGAAGGAAAGGAGGGATATGGAACTTCAAATAGGCACCTATACTTGATGCATTGATGGAAGATTTGATTTCAACTGTATGCATCGCCTTTGTTTTTGTGGTTTTAGAAATGTTGTTTGTTGCAACATCGGTCTTCTTCTGAGTGTTGTCAAAATTAAAAGTATCGGGAAGCAGAACACACTGTTGTGGCAATGTGCAGATATCATACATGGAAATATTGGCTTTAGTTTTCTTCATATATTCAATAACACTATACTCTAAAGCATGTGTTTCTGGTTTGTTTGTTTTTGTGTTTGGTTGTCAACTGTTGGCTTTGTTGTTGGTTGTAGGATTGTTGGGATTAATGTTGTTCACAACAGGGTTCAATGTACTATATTTTTTGTTGTTGGTTGAAACAATAGTGTTAGATTTACTGTTGGTAGGAATTGGGGTGCTTGGATTCAAAGCAGGAACAAGAGGTATGATTTTCCCGAGGGAGGCATTGGTCTTTGGAGAATAAGAAGAATTGCTTGGGATGGCACCTTTGTTGCATAGATTATAGTCTTTGGGGGATGATTTGATAACTAGAGTATATCCTATAAGAACTTCTTCGATTTGTTTATCCTCTGAGTCAACACACCAATCCCCTAAGGACATAATGTATTCCTCGGGAGTTTCCTCAGTGGTTTCTTTGTTTCCTTCTTCATTGGGTTGTTTGTTATTCAAGCTTTGTTGATTTAACAATTGGTTGACAACCGAGGTCATGGAGTCGACCCACTAAGGAAAAGTTTTTTTAGAATGATTTTGTTGGTGGTATGAGAAGAAGTTGTCACTGCCGAAGGTATCTAGGTTTAATGTGAGTTATGGTAGATCAGGTGGCTTAGGTGGGTTGTGATTCCTTTTGAAGAATGGAAGGAAAGGTTTGGGTATTGATGGCCCTTCTCCAAAATTCTTCTTGAGATCAACAACTTCTTAACTAACGTACCCACATTATCAATATCCTTTGGTTCCTTTTCATGGGGTTTCGTTAGCAGCAATGGTTTCTTTCCAGCCGATTTGATTTCCCCAAAATATTGATGGTTTTCATAAGAGGATAAATCATCTTCAACGGTTTCAGCTTCTTCAAAATTTTGAGTTAAAAATCCTTACCATCTCGTTTAACAAACATGCCTATAGAAGGAATTAGAACCGAAGTGTAGTATTAGATGGATAAGGATTGTAAAGGGGTTGTCTTGGGGTTAAAATTGGTGAGAATTTTAGTGAAATTTTGATTGGAGTCCTTCACTTTTTCCTTTTTTTTTTCATTTTTATGGCTCCCAACTCTTTTTACAAGGCACTAGTGATTTTTTGTTCCCCAAAATTTCCAATAAAATCCTTCTCAAAGTCCTCCCAACTGGTTATGGAATTAGGTGGTAGATTAAAATACTAAGTGGATGCTCTACCTGCGAAGGTGTAAGGGAAGATCCTACATAACACATCTTCATGTCGAACACTAAGGAGACAAGTAGCTAAAAATATATTTTTAATATGATCCTCTAGTGAGTCTGGTCTATCTGGATCAAATTTTGAAAATAGTTTTTCAGGTTTTTTAGGCATTTCATGCAAAAGTTCTGCAAAATTCGGAGCACCTTCAGACAACCATGGTGGAATCACCACTCTCCTATCTTCTCATTCGCCCATGAAGTTTCTGAAATCAATCTCTGGGTTTTCACCGTTGAAGTTGTGTTCCAATTTAGGAGGGGTAGGAGGGATCAGATTTAAGGGTATGGGTACTTCTTGGAAAGAAGTTTCAATCAGATATTCTACAGAGTCGACTAGGATATTTGTTCAATTACTAGGTTGTCTTGCATGGGTAGTTCCTCTCCTTTGGATTTCTATGGATGTCATTATCTTACCAAGAAATTTGGCATAGGCATGGGTAATATGATGAGTTTCATTGAACTCTTCGTAGGGTACACGAAACCAGGTTTTTGTTTGAGTTAGGGGCTTCCAACAACACTTTCGAATTAATATGAGGAAAGAGGGTTGGAACATGGGTGTTTTCAAAGGATTGGTTGTGCATATGCAATGCGTTTATGTAAGCCATACAATTCCATGCCCTCCTTCTAGCGCCAATTCTGTTGACGAGGAATAATTTCCCAACAATAGTAAAGGGTATTCCCCGATACAAAGCCCCAATTAAACTATGCACCATTAGGTTTAGGAGACCCATCGGGATTCTAGCCTTCCTTCCATTACTGGTTATGAGGGTGAAAAGGTGGATGGTTATGTAAATGAAATATGTAGATGAAGACTATGTAAATACTTAGAGAAATATAATCTACTTCTATTCTATCCTATCTTATATGGGAGCAAATTATTGTAACTGAATGAGCTGTAAAATTATGCAAAAAATCTCAATCAGATAGTTGTCATGATGGTGCACAGTTAGAAACACGTGCATACAAATATATAACCAAAAAATTCTAAATCATATTTATGCATACATCAACAAATAATATGCTTAGGACATTAAGTGTAAAGAAAGAATAACAAAAGTGTAAGATTTACATAGATTGCACCAGAAAAGTATATAAGCAAAGCATGTCCTTACAATCCATGTGGATAGCAAACATTCTGTTGGAAACAGTTCTCAACAAACAATAATACAAATAAATTCTTCTCTCTCTTAAAATTTGGCACAAAGGGCTTCTCAATATTCATTAACACAATATACTTCCTTGAAATAGTTCTCGATTTTATACAATGCTTGAAGAGCCCTTTGAAAGTGGGATTCTCCCTTTATTTATACAAATATTTACTAACTCCTAAGATGACTTCTTGTATTTCTCAAGAAGCAGCTACAAAACATTTTTCTTTCCCGTAGTATTTGTTTGACATGTGTGAAGCTAAAGATGAAATTGAAGATAGTTGGGAAAAAGACAAAATAGGATGTATTTGACATCAAATTAAGATTTGTTATTTCTTCTTTTTATGCACTCTTATCCCAGATGTATGTTGTCTACATTTCCATTTGATCATAAAGTGCTACGATCCAATGGTATGCCAATTCTTTGAGAGAAGCCTTATTCATGGTTGTATTGTCACTAAGAGTCTGCATATATTTCATCAAGGTAGCCATGAAATCCTGGATCATAGTGCGGGATTCGGTGAGCTGGATGATATGTTGTTCGATTAAGTTTGTTGTCACCTTGGAGGATAACTCAGTCATTTATATCCTGCATCTTGTACTATGTTGGACTTTCTCTATAAGTTGTTATGTGATAAGAGTTTTCCCAAGCTCTTCTAAGGGAGGGAGATGACATTGTTTCAGTAATTCTTGAGCAACCTTGTGTCATTGGGAACAAATTGCCATTAAATTGGTTGGTTCTTTGTCTGTTGTCTTCATGGCTTGCGGGCAGTGATCAATTGTGGAGAGATCAACCTTCCTTTTTGTGCTTGAGGAATGTGGGAGTTCGATTGGTACATCTGGATTTTAAGTGATCCGCTCGTCAAGATAATTTATGCTTTCCTGAACAATATCAAAATGGGTGTTTTTGTTTGGCTTGAACTTGAATATGTTGTTCCATGATGGTGGCCACTATCTCTTGGAACATGTGCAAGTGGGTGTACATATCTATGATGGTGTATTCTAATTCTACCCTAATATTTTCTACACTAGCCTTAAATATTTGCAGATTGCCTTCATCAACCTTGACTCGTCTAAGCTATTCCTCTAGCTCCTTGATCCATGCAAATTTCTCCAGGTTTTGGTGAAGTAGGTTGATAAATTTATCTTTGGTTGTCGTCATGAAAGCAGTGCCAGCATACGCTATGGAGACTGGGTCTTTGTTAACATTTTCCATTACTGAGGTTTACGTGAGTACTGATATTGGATTACCCCTTGTGACTAGCACTTTCCTGATTTGTTCTTGTACGATCCTTCCAGAATTCTTATCATATGTGAAATTGTTTAGGTTGGGTACTTCACTTGGTCTAAATGGATTATAGAGTCCAAAACCTATCCCATTGAACTGTGTATACCTGTTGACACTTGTTGTCGATATCTCTAGGATATCAGTGTCCATTGGTGTAGCATCATCGTTCCTTGCTTCTGTGTCTTTATTTCACTACTCTTCAACTTATTTTTCTATGGCTTCCGCTGTTTTCTTTTGTTCATCCTCTACTTTGGTTGTTGCTTCTACTATGGCTTTGTTGACAACTACCTTTTGTGCAACTTCTCTTTCAGCATCTGCCTTTGCTTCTACTTTCTCCTTTGTTGTTGTCGCATCAGCCTTAGCTTTAGCTTTGGCTTCATTAATTTATATTTTCTTCTCCGCCACATCTTATTTTTTATTGTGTGTCTTCTCTTTATTTCTCCTCTTCTTCTCTATTGATGGCTCTTCCTCTTCTGTCAATCCTGGTTGCACGGATGTAGTCGCAACATATGTCGTTATCGCTACTTCTTCTTCAACTTTCTTTCTAGCTTCCTTTCATGCCTTTTCTTCATCATCAATTATTCTGATAGGTTTTCCTTGTCTTTTCACAACTACTTCGTCATAGATTTTGTCTCCACAATGAACCTCTTCCTCCTCCCAAACTTTTGAAGTATATTCCCAGGGCACACAAAGCTTATTGAAGTGTTCCTTCACTATTTTCTTTTGTTCATGCCTCCTGAACCTATCTTCCCCGAAGTGGTATGAGAGAAGTGTATCCACTTCTTCCTGGGCCTACTTGGTGTTGTTCAATGATTAAGTGTCAATACACAACAAGATCAGAGGCTATATCGCTTTCTTATATCTATAAAGTATTCCCCCGACCCGGTTAATTATCGTTCAATAGGCTACCTTCTGGAGCACTATTTTTTTCTGGGACAAATCAGCGTAGTAGATGTAGTGCCTTCATGGCCCTATATATCCTGATGTATGTTCCATGCTCTATTAGGTACCAATATCATATCCTCCTGATTACGACTAATTCATTTTCAATCATACACACGCATGGAGAGCAGAAGATGAATTTGTACAATGGAGCCAAGAAGTTCTATCGGATCTTATGATATTATGTTATGTATTTGTGCTCCCAGAATACCTTGCAATATATGTGTATGGTTGGATCTGACTGTTTCCATGCCTATCCCATCTGACTCTCTGTATAAGCTGAATAGCATGGCTACCATATATTGATATGGATTTCTTAGTATGTTTGTGGGGTAGCCACTTGTTAGTCTAAGCTTAAATTGTTTATCTGGCTTGTACCAGATATGACACATGTCTTTAGTTGTATGTTTGAATCCCCCTAAAATCTTTTTTTCTAGCTTCCAGGTTCCTTTCTCCAGATGATAAAACTTTTCTAGGTCTGTGAGCTGAAACGAAGCTATAGGGTCTCCACGGGGATTTGAGATTTATATGTTTTCCAGGTCCACATGTTTGAGAATCCAAGAAACAACATTGATGCATGGAAACACCACAAAGTGGGTTTCTACTCTATAAATTCCATATTTTCTGATGTTCTTGAAAATCTTGATCTCATCTTTATCTTCCGCATCGAAAGTGAAGTTTTGTTTCTTGAACATTGAATAAACATCACCCCATTTAAGTACATACTCTCCCTCTTCTAAGAATATGATTGTGTCATCATACATTGCTCCTACGATCAGGCTCATATTTTTGTTTGAGACCGCTTCTGGAAGCTTCCTTGGCAAGCACTTTGTTGGTTTCCTTCTTTCTTGGAGACATATTTGAATCTACCAAGTATAGAAATAATTAAACGAAATAATAATACTGCTCATATATGTCTATAAAAATAAGCTTGTTGAACTGAGTAATAGCGAAGTACCTGAGGATTCACTTGAGTTAATGTGAGGTGTGATATCGTCATCAGAAGATGCGAGTGTGATAGTGGGAATTGTGGACATTCAAGTCTCATTAAAAGATCAGAGTGAAATCTAGGCTAATAATGAAATTTATCCTGGTAGAAGGCCTAAAGGTTTGAAACCGCGGTAATTCATATGAATTTATCTTATGTAAATCAGAGGGGATTATACTAAGTGTGTCGATGGGTTAATGCCTACACCAAATAATTTAGTGCGAAACTCTCTGATAGGACTGGAGGATTTGGTATAAAGTATGTCGGTGGACTACAAAATGTATCAGAGGAGTTGGTATAAATTCCTCTAGTTTACATCGAAGGTATTCATGTTACATTCTCTGATGTAATTAACTAGAGGTGTTTATGTTAAGTTTGCTTAAAGGAACTGGTGATGTTTAAGCTATCTCCTTTGGTGAATACTGTAGGATTTCATGCCATGATCTCTGAATGGACCGGGGAAGAAGGTAAGACAAAATCTGGTTAGAATGGAGCCATTCGCGTTAAGTTTTTTGGTCAGCATCAATTTCTTCAATGAATAAGAGAATTTAGTGTTAAATCCTTCGATTAATACTGAAGGGGTTCATTAATAAATTTTTGAAGGGAACAACAAAGTTAGTGTGAAGGTCTTTGAAGGGACCAGAGGAGTCCATGCCAAACTCATTGGTTTCTAAGAATTTTCAAATGGACTAAGTCCCTCGAACGAACCAATGAATTTTTCTTCATTTTAATTCTTAGGTATCATGTGAATGGAAGGTCGAGGAACTACGATTGGGGACCAAAATCTTGTTAATTTAAGCTATGCAACCATGTTTAATAAGGGCGTGAGGAAAATAACAAGTTTTGGTTTGCAACTTCCCATCTTAGGTGATTTAAGCTTTCAAATCCCCTTATGGATTGAGCTATGGTTAAACCATATCCATCGAAAGAGATTCACAAAGGGAGATATAGCGAGTGGGGGGCGAATCAGAGGGTTGGAGGGTAATATACCTATGATATAGGGATAGGATATTGGGATAGGAAATATGTGGTTACTATTCCTGGAATGTGTATGGGTCGTGGCCCAAAAGGACTTAGGAAATGGTCGAGGCCGAAGTGTGAAGTGTCCAGAGCTTTGTTATGGAGAAAAGGGAAGAATCCATCATCGTCGAAGATGTATGTAAAGGAAAACTGGAAATACCAGGGTCCAAAGGGCCAATAACCCAACAAATAGAGAAAATCATCTCTAACCCTAACAAAATTTACCAGTGAAAGAAAAGGGCAGGGTTGATTTTAGGGCTTACCTGGAAATATTCCACGTGGGTAACCTTACAGTGGAAAATTTGGAGGGTCGTGTTATGTGAGTTTGAAAGGCAGGGTTTCTTCGACTTTCTACTCGTCAAGAATATTGAGCGCTCATAAGAGACAATGGTGAAAATGTTTGAACAGAAGCACCTTTTTATAGCCATTGAGTACACTTAATGTGATCGAGAGGATTTAAGGGACCACATTGTTGATATTGGTGGGAATTCCTTCGGTACACACCAGCAAACTTCGTGGGAAATCCTCCAATGTATACCAGAGGCATTGATACAAAGTGCATCGATGTCGTCAGAGGGGAAGGCAGGAACTCCTCCAGTTTGACCAAAAGATTTTATAAGAACTCCTTCGATCAAACTGGAAGAGTTTATATAAAGTCGTGTGGTGATCGAAAAAGTGCCTTTGAAGAGTTTGAAGGAAAATATTTGATGGTTACCAGAGAATTTGAGAGGAACTCCTCCGGTGTACATGGGAGGAGTTTCCACTAACTCAACTGATGACCAAACTTGTTTTTCAAAATTTTCCTAAGTACTAAGAATAAAAAATAGAATTCCAACCCAACCAAGTAAAATTTAAGTGGCCTTTTTAGCGGGAGGGACAATCAAAGACTTGGCATTAAGGAAAAAATAAATCCAAGGAGTTTTATAGGGAAGATAAAAAAAGGGGATCCATTTTCTTTGAGGGGCATTCCAAACAGAAAACACAAGAAAAAGGAGGGTCGTTAGTGTCGAGCACAACACTAGGTTAACTGGAAGTGGAGAAATAATTATTATTGTGATGTTTGGCCATCATCCATGTTAGAGAAATACAAAATCAAAAAATCAAGATGGAAATTGGAATACTCTATTATAATGGAAATTAATTGTTGGGCAACAAAAAATTGAAGCGATTGGAATTTCTGTTCAATGTTAGAGAATCTATGTTGATACCCTTGTGTATAAATTGAATCTAGAGGAAGGAATAGGAGATTTAGACTCTCCATTGTTTCAAATTTCTATTTTTATTTTACCCAAAGACTTATGCATAGGATTTGTGAATACAATAAGGCCCGAGATATTTTGGCCATTGATTAATACAAGTTTGCATAATTGTGTGTGTGTGTGTGTTCCATTGTTTCTTTAATCTACATTTTTTCTTATATGTTGTGAATGTTTTCCTTTCATGACCTTGATTTGCAGTCCCCATGCACATCATCAAGTGGTATCAAAGAAGTGTTTTTCCTACCTTATTGAAGAAACCATGTTGGCACTTCCAGTTGAGAAGTGTGAATCTAGGTAGAGTTTCGAAGTAAAGGGTTAAATGATTTTTCATGAAATCAAATCACCTATGAATGGTGATAATTGTGAGGGTTGGTAGAAGGCAAGTTATTGCAGCAATCCATAATATAATTGAAGAGATGGCACAAAGAGGAATAATGTGTGGAATACCCAAGAGACCATATGTAGAATACATTGATGACTTTGCATTGCTAATGAGGATGGTGATGGAAAGAATGGATGCCATGAGGCATCCTAGAGGAGAGGTATTTCCCATACATTGCATGATGACATTGATGAAGAAGCAAAATATGATATTACAAGAGAGAAGTGAAAAGGAGAAGTGTCGGTTCAAGAAATAATGCTTAGAGTAATTAGAGGCATCAGAAGTAAACCTATACTTAACCCTTGTATATTCAAGAAGTTTAACCCTAAAGAATTAATCATATTTATAGGAGAAATGGAAAATTCCTTTGAATTTGAGAAAATTACAAATCCTATGAGGTTTAGATTCCCCTATACCAATTGAATGGTCATACTTCATTATCCTAGTATAAGTTGCAGCTGGATAGAGAAAGTAGTGACAAATATAAGATTAAAACTTGGGATAGGATGGTCTCAAAGTTGAAAAGTAATTTTTTCCTTTAAATAATACTTTAAGCTTGTTGGGAAAGTTGCAAATACTTAAACAATGGAAGATGTTAGTGAAGGAATTCACTAAGTTATTTTATAGACTTCTATAAGTTCTAGACATAATGGGGAGATTCCAGAACTCATAGCCAATTGTGTGAATGGTTTGAATTATGCCATTCAATATGAGTTTAATGTTTTAAATTTTCATTCAATTATAAAGGCTTATCAAATGATCCTTTAGAGTTAAGGATAAATTGGTAAGAAATAAACCTATAACGAGAAGAGGGGTCTAAGATTTGGAAAAGAACGAACTAGAGTGAAGCATATTGAAGAAGGTGAAGATATTTCTAATACCATGAGTTAGCTAAGGAGATATGATTCTAGTAGAGGTGGTGGGTTAGCAAGAGGAAGACAAAATGAGGAAAAATTCAAGGCATTTGCTTCAAATGTGGAGGATGTGGCCATGTGGAATTTGAGTGTCTACAATTGCAAAAGGAAGGAAGAAGATGAGATGAAAGAACTCATATGGATGAAGAAAAATTGGAAATAAAACTAGGTGAAGTGTTTGAAGTGGCGTCAAGGCACGGAGATAACTTGTTATGAGAAGTGTTGGGGGTAAAATACCTTAGCCATGGGTAAAAAGCCTTTAATTTTGGATTAAGGAAAGATCCAATGGATTCCAACCTAGTCATCAAAATGACTAGGGAAAGAAATAAAAAAGTATAAATAGAGAATAAGGATAGAAATATAGATATAGAACATAAAAATAAGAATTGCTATAGTTTTTTCGCATTGAAGAAAGGAATATTTGTAGACATATGAAAACGATACATGTTGTGATATTTTGAAAGGGGATAGAGGAATATTGGGGCCTTGAATTGTATGAGATAAGTATAATATCTATTATTGAAGAGTGATTTTTTCCCCTCAGATCAAGGTTTTTCCCACTGTAAAATGTGTTCTATTATTTGTTTGGGATGTGTTCTTATTTTTTGTTTTGATGTTAATATTGATAAAGGTTATAACGAATTTATAATGAATTGTAATTAGGATGTGAAGTTAATGGATATTATTCATGGAATTGATGATTAAATAATATGTGACTATTTAGTGGCCAACATTTTGGGGCATTCCACTTGAATGTAACCTCTCAAAACCAAGTGGATCATACCACTACACTTGTATTTCATGAACTCCAAAATCATATGTGCATTTCTTAGCATAATATGTGCATTTTTTAGTTGTTTTACCATAGGGACTCATTGATTTCATAGCTTCAATTACTAGGATGTGATTTATATAGAAATAATTAGCTCCCATAGGATTTATTGTAACGCTATCTATCATAGGAATTCAATAAGAAATTAGACTTGTTCACATGTCAATTATTAGGGTTCAATTGTTGTGATAAACTAAGCCAAATGAAAGGTTGGTTGACAACCTAAACTATTGTTCAATAAGAAACCCCATTCACCATGTGGTTTAATGCCATCGAGGTCTCTATTTATTGTAAAAACTGACTATGATTTTATGCTTATAGTTGTCATCGTTTGAACTCAACAAGATCCTTTGAATAAATAGATTTAGTAAATATTAGAATAGTATTTTTTCTAGAACATAACACATGGTTCATTTAGAGCCGTATCAGAGAACTTGACCCTGATTCCAACCATAAAAAAAATTGGATCATAAGAAGCTAAAAATGATATTAGAGGAGGATTATGTTCAAAAACATAAATATTCTAATAGAGGACAAACACCTTCAGTAACCATTCACACAACTAGATAAAATATCAACACACTGATTTTTTGACGTGGTAAAATACCTATGGGGAAACATCCACAACACCATCCAACGTGGCCACTCAGAGAAATGTATTAATACAATAGAAACATATTACAGAGATATTTACAAGAGAGTTTCTCACAATTGATCATTGGAAAATGACCCTCCATGTTATTTAAATAAAGATCATGGACCAATCGAGTGTTAATCCATAGATCAATGTATCTGTTAACATAGAGGAGAATATGAACCATCGGATCACTCTATGTTGGGAACATATCGTGACTGTTAGATTACCTAACTATAAATTCATACTAAAGAAACACACTAAGAAACACACTTTCACCTAATGATGCATTAGAACAAGTTGATCTTAACTAAATCCTAAGTGTCTAAATATCCTAACATCACCCCTTAAGAAAATCTTGCGATATGATTGAATGATTTACAAAAATCACACAATAGGAGAAGGAAGGAGGCATTAGAGCCTACCCCCCCTTAATAACAACTTCCTGGACTCCTAACATAGATCAAAGTTTGGAAAACTGCACTTCTATAAGACACTTTGTGAAAATTTTTGCAACTTGATATTATGTAGGGGAAAAGAGCACTTCAATAACTTGATCATGAATGTTTTTTTTTATAAAGTGCATGTGTATCTCGATGTGTTTGTTGCGTTGATTCTGAATTGGATCTTTGGAGAGATTGATGGCACTTTGATTTTTGCACCAAAGGATGGTCAGACTTTTCTACTGGAATCCAAACTCTAAAAGGATCTGTCGAAGCCACAATGCTTCCTGACTTGCATTAATTACTGCTTAGTACTCCGCTTCTATTGAAGAAAGAGAAATATCATTTTGTTTATTCTTGAAAATCGCCATGCTAGAAGGAAGATTTGACATCCATTTGATGGACCTCCCATTTATATGAGGCACCAAGGGAAAGAACAAGGTGGATGTAATTCATTTTGGCTATAGGAGCAAAGGTTTCATTATATTTAATTCCTTCAACTTGGGAAAATCCTTTGGCAACTAACCAAGCCTCGTGTCTTTCAACACTTCCATCTTATGCATACTTAGTTCTATAGACCCATTTACATCTGACAAGTTTTCTTCCTTTAGGAAGAGGTACAAGATCCCAAGTATCATTCACCATTAAAGAGTGATACTCTTCATTCATTACTGTATCCCAATTTGGATTACCTGAAGCTTCTACAAATGTATTTGGATCATGAGTATCTAAAACTTGAGCCAAAAGAAAAAGAGGCTCGTTGGAACTGTGAACACGTTTGACGTTGATATGAAGGATCACCGATAATATCACTAGTTGCTTCTTGTTTTGAATGGACCCATCTAGGAAGCAATGGTGTTGGTGCAGGTTCAGGTTCAATGGACTTGTTATCCCCGATTTCTAGGGATAACTAGGAGATCATGTCTCAAGGCCCACAGGTCCTAGACATGGAGTACCGAGAGAAGGATTGACTTGAGCATGGCCCTGGAGGGCCCATCCTTATTCTTCTTCATCAGATTTGTCCTGTCAGCAGCAACAGCATCCATCACCATCAGATTGGACTTGCATCAGAGAAG
>CBVK0103888022.1:0-12178 GCA_900067695.1 Picea abies | reverse complement strand
ATAGGGAATGGTCTAGGATGCTACATTGACCGAGCAGAGCCAAGAGACCAATACTCTTGTGCGCGAATCTATGTGGAGGTTGACCTGGAGGTAGGTTTGATCGAAGCAATAAAACTAAAAGTCAGTGACTGGCACCACTACCAAAAGCTGGATTACGAACAGCTCTCGTTCAAGTGCAGAGGCTGCCACGAATATGGCCACTTCCAANNNNCTCGTTCAAGTGCAGAGGCTGCCACGAATATGGCCACTTCCAAAGGAACTGCCCAAAGAGTTCCCCCACAGAGAAAGTAGGGGATGAAGGTTGGAAATAGGCCTGGAAGAGGAAATCCAAAGCGAAGGGTCAAAGAAATGAACAGACAAACCCACCAAACGCCAAATCTTCAGGGACCAAGGAAATGGAGAACATCTTCAGTATCCTGGATAAAGAAGTGGAGGAAGGGGAGCCATCTCCAAGTAAAGAAGCGTAAGAGGGAGCAAAGGGAGACCAGAACTCCGAAGATAAGGGAAATGAGCCAGCAGAAGAAGAAGGGGTGCAAACAAACTCCCCCCAAAGGCCGGAAGGCAGTCAGAACATAGAGGAAGGGGAGATCTCCATAGGCAGCGACTCAGACAAGGCAAACGAAGTTTGGGTCACTCCAAAGAAAACAGGAAGAGGCAGGAAAACAAAAAAAACTGAGAGGGACCAGGAAACCTACAAAGATGTCCTCAACGGGTCACAACCCACCATCAAGCAGTTGATTAGCGTTCGTCACACAAGGAAGCAAGCCAAAGCCTCCCAAGGAGGCCATCCCTCCCCTCAAGGTTTGTAATGATCATAACCTCCTGGAACTGTAGAGGAATGGGCAGCAAAAGGAAGGAAGAAGCGCTCAATGATATTATCAAAGCTTCAAAAGTAAGCATCCTGCTGCTCCAGGAGACCAAAATGAGCCAGCAAGACGCTCTTAAAACCTTGTCGAAGGTATGGAAAGGAAGCCTTGGAGTTGTTGGGAATGCCAGAGGCACCTCAGGAGGACTCTGCACACTGTGGAATGCCTCCAAAATAGATATGCTCAGCTTTGACACATGCATGCACTGGATACACACCAAATTCCTTCATAAAGACTCGAGTTACCAGGTAAGTGTTTTTAACATATATGTCCCACGGCATTTGGGGGAAAAAAAGCATTGTTGGGAGTCCTTACAGGACTACCTTCAGCAAAATAGTCTCAATAATATCATCCTTGGTGGGGATCTAAATGTAAATTTAGCTCAGGAAGAAAAGAGAGGGGGTTCAATAGTGAGAGACCTGGCTAGAGAATGGGTAGAGGACTTAGCCTCAGCCTGGGATCTCCTCGACATAAAACCAGTCAAGGGACTTTACACGTGGACCAATAAGAGGATCGGTCCTGGGCACATAGCAGACAGACTCAACAGATTCCTAGTACAAAGCTCCCTCCTCCTGCTAGGACTCGAAGCAAAAGCAGAAATTCTGCCCCACAGTGTCTCTGATCACAAGCCGATTCGACTAGAGATTAAAAAAGATCAAGTCAGAGGGCCCATCCCTTTCAGATTCAGCCCAAACTGGATATAAGACAAAGACTTTTTGGACCTAGTTATTAAAACTTGGGCCAACGTTGTTCAAGGCTCATCCTTTTATGTATGGGAGGAAAAAATCAGAAGATTAAAAAGAGATCTCAAGCTTTGGGCAAAGAACCAACCAAGCTCAATAGCAGTGCGGTTAGCGTCCCAAGCCCAACTCGAGGCCCACCAGCTGGAGATGGAACAACAGGAGCTCACTCCTAAAACTATGCAACAGGAGGACAGCCTCCAAAGGCAATGGCACAAAGCCTGCAGAGTGGAGGAAGACTATTGGAGGCAAAAATCAAGAAGCTTATGGATGGAAGAGGGAGACAGGAACACAAGCTACTTTCACAAACAAGCGGAAGCAAGGAAACAATACAAGGCAGTGACAGAAGTTCAAGTCCAAAATAAAACAATTGCAGATCCAGAGGGCGTAAAACAAGCAACCTACGAAGCCTTCGAGACGCTCTACACAGAACCAAAAGGAACAAAAATGGACCAGTAGAGGTACCCTCTCACTGTTATCCCAAGGTTAATAAATGAGGACACCAACAACAAGTTGACTAGGGAGGTAATGCAGCAAGAGATAAAGGAGGCCCTTGATCAAATGAACCCAGAAAAGGCCCCAGGGCCGGATGGATTCACTGCCAGATTCTATCAGCAGTGCTGGAATATAATCAAAAAGGATTTACCCAAAATGATCAAGAAATCGCAGCAAAGCAGCAAGCTAGGAGGAAGCACCAATTCATCCTTCCTGACACTCATCCCGAAAGAAAAAGGAGCGCTTTCTTTCAACCGATTCAGACCAATCTCCCTATGCAACACAAGCTATAAAATCCTCGCCAAAGTTATAGCCAATCGACTCAAGGCACTCCTCCCTCTCATCGTTCCTGAAAACCAAGGCGGTTTTGTCAAAGGAAGGCATATTGTCGATAACATCATCCTGGTTCAAGAGGCTATCCACTCCAGTGTCCGAAGGAAAGAAAAAGGTATGGTTATTAAACTGGACCTCGCTAATGCATTTGATAGAGTCAGACATGAATTTCTATTTGAAGTCATGAGGAAGTTTGGGTTTGACTCAAAATTTGTAAAGTGGATAAAAGCCTACATCGGTTCACCATGGATAGCCCCGTTGGTGAATGGAAAGGTAACAAACTTCTTCAAAGCCTCCAGGGGCTTAAGACAATGTTGCCCCCTTTCGCCCCTGCTCTATGCAATTCAAGCATCTGTCCTAAGCTACCAACTGGGAAATTCCCAAGTTCACAGAAATCTCCAGGGTTTAAGAATAGTGCAAGGGGTGAAAGATATAAACCATGCACAATTCGCGGATGATACGCTGTTGTTGGGAGGAGCAAGCCCGATAATAGCAAAAAAGTTTAAGGAAGAACTGGACTTCTATGCAACAGCCTCCGGAAGTGAAATCAGTCAGGCCAAGAGTAACATCTATGGATGGAATATCACTCCAAACGAAATGTTGGGAATAACAAGATTTCTAGGGATGGAGGGGCACACAAACTAGGAGGCCTTTAAATACCTAGGAATCCCTATCTTTAAATATGCCCCTAGGACTTCTCACTAGAACCATATTGTAGAAAAACTCAAGAATAAATTCTCCACATGGGGGGCGAATTGGTTAAATTTAGCAGGGAAAGCAGTTCTGATAAAGGTTGTGGTGTCTAGTATCCCTATCTTCTAGAGCTCGCTATTGTTAGCCCCGACCACAGTCATCCAAAAAATCGAAGCTTTTCAAAGATGCTTCATGTGGGAAGGAGGCAGGCAGGTAAGAAGGACGTTGCACTTGATTAGCTGGGAAAAAACTTCAAAACCCTTCCTAGAAGGGGGACTCAACTTTAAAAAAACAAGAATTCAAAATCTGGCCTTGGGCGCAAAGCTGCTCTGGAAGATGGTCACTAGCAAACCTTCTTGGAGTAAACTCGCGCTTTGGAGGAAATACTTTCAAGGGCCTCGGGACAGAAGCTTAGAGTTCCCTTGCAAAGAAACGAAAATCTCCCCTATCTTTGCGCTCTGCAAAAAGGCGCTTCCACTCTTCAACCCTCACTTAACCTGGGTGCCAAAAAACGGTAAGAAAATCAGAATCTGGACAGACTCAATAATGGGAGACCCACCTCTAGAGCATCGACAGGACCTAATTTGTCTCAAAAATTGGATGGACAGTCAAAATATTGTAACTCTTTCTGACATCTCAATCTAGGGGAAAGACAGACCTCAATCCTGGCAAGGGTGGGAAGTGCCAAACAGACCAGCTGCTCTAGACTGACACTGGTGTGCCCTCAAGAGATGTCTTCAAGGGAAGGCCCCCCTAAAAAATAAAGGCAAAGATGAAAGAGGATGGGGAAGGAATGCAAGGACTTACACCATGGCAGAAGGCTATCAACTTTTCAACAGCGTCCCCACTGCTATGCCTAATCTGGCACTCTGGAAAGCAATCTAGTAGCCCAACTCTCTACCAAAAATCGACTTCTTCATTTGGACCTTGGAGCATAAGAGTATCCAAACAGGGGAGAACCTTAGAAGACGTGGCTGGGAAGGACCCTTCAGGTGTCCCCTATGCCTTCATGCGGAAGAGACCATAGACCATCTTCTTTTAAACTGCAGTTATTCAAAAGAAGTCTGGATGAAGGCAACAGGCCCCCAATTTGCACTCAATTTTCCCCCTGATTTAATAAGCCTCCTTCTCCAATGGGACTCCTTTTACCCTTTCGTTGTCAAGGGGAGAAACCAAGCTTTCTTGATGTGGGGAATGCTTCCAAAGTTTATCCTATGGAACCTTTGGCTAGAAAGGAACCACAGAATTTTCAGAGAAACCCAAAGGAGTGCAGCCATAGTAGTCACTAAAATTCAAGCCCTCTTGGGTGAATCTGCTCCTTACCTTTGCTCTACAATCAAGATTCATAAGCTGGACAACGCAGAGGAATGTTGGCTAATCCAATTCAAGATACAAGGTCTCGATGCCCAAAAAGCAAGTGATCCAATCAAAGAAGGCTGGGATATTAGGAAGAGTGAGAGGGATTTTGCCAGTTGGAAAAGCGAAATAAAAACACCTATTCTCTTCTTTGATGAGGCCTCGAAGGGAAAACCAGGCCAGGCTGGGGGAGGGGGCATAATTGAAAATCTCACAGGAGCTACAGCAACGCGTTTTTCTATAGACCTAAGAATAGAGTCCAACAACAGAGCTGAGGCCCTAGCTCTCTGGCAAGGCCTACATTAGGCAATCAAACTCAGAATCCAAGATTTGACAATAATCGGTGACTCCAGAATAATTATACAGGCCATGATCAACCACTCCAAGACCCAAAACATTATGCTAAATAACCTCCTTGACAAAATTCGCCTCCTTCTAAGGAATTTTAACTCCTATAAACTTTATCATGTATTAAGGGATCTCAATGGGGAGGCTGACAAGGAAGCCAATAGAGGCGCGTTGTTGGAGACGGGGGTACTGACAGTCAATGAAATGACAGAAAGTGTGGAGCTCTCTTGAACCCAAGCCCGTGCTCTCTCATATGCTCAAATGCAAGATTTGACAGCTGACTGGGAATCAGGTGATTCTGTAAGATTAGTACGTGACAGAGGTTTCGATTGGTCGAACGAGTTGCCTCAGTACCATGAGGAAGAGTGCTTCAGATATGGGGGAGACAAGAGATCCGTGCGGCCCTTCCCCACAAATTCTGTAAATCTAAGTGAAATGATGAGAACGCCTGAAGAAGAAATAAAGGGCGACCTCTCCCCCTCAACACACAGTGCTGGAACATATGTTGAAACGGTGCTGGAACATATGTTGAAACAATGTTGTAACATATGCTGAAACACAGTGCTGGAACATATGCTGAAACGGGGCTGGAACATATGCTGAAACACAGTGTTGTAACATATGCTGAAACACAGTGCTGGAACATATGCTGAAACAGTGATGGAACATATGTTGAAACACAGTGCTAGAACATATGCTGAAACAGTGCTGGAACATATGTTGAAACACCGCTGTAACAAATGTTGAAACAGTGCTGAGACATATGCTAAAACAGTGCTGAGACTTATGCTGAAACAGTGACTGGAGTTTCAACATTTAAATTTAATCCAATTCTTTTAGAAGGCGTACAGGAACTAGTTCAGTTCACAAGTCTATAGCTATAGAAGTAGAATGGTTCAGAAAGACAGGCCCGAAGAAATTCGAGGCCATTTTGTAATCAGATCTGTGGCTAGTCCATCCCATTAATATAATCTATAACCGTTTCTGTCAAAAAAAAAAAAAAAGATATTTTTTCCTAGAGAGATGAAATTATACTTTTCCTTTGTCAAAAACCTTATAAAAAGGGATCGTCGCACCTTGCTTAGTGTTAAGGGTGCGAAGATCTAGGATTGTCATGGGTTGTACCACAATGACCTACGACGTTGTTACAATTTGCTCAGTTCTAAGGGTGCGACGATTTTTTGTACGAAGGAAAAAGAGGAATTTCTCGAAAGTTCTAGAAGAGAAGCTTGGAGGGTGAGGTGGCCTCCAATCGGTTTGGATCTGAGCCGCATCCCTGATCTCATGGGATCATTCTAACCTCCTCACCCTATCCTTTTCAACTTATAAAAGGAGAGGAGTTCTCATTGAGAAAGTTAGCTTGATTGGGTTTTTGGAATTAGCTTGGAGCTTGATGAGTTTTGATAGAATTTTGATTTATGTTGTCAAGATAGATTGTTAGTACCTCAAACTTATAGTCTCAGAATCCTTGGAGTAGAAGTGTGTGGGAAGCAAGGAACTGTTGGAAGGAACCTGACAACATCAAGGCATCTGGTTGTATCTTTATTCCACATTCTTTAATACAGTGATATATTTCTTTCCCATAAAATTGGTCTTATTTTATTGTATGACTCCTTGATCACATGCATAGGTTTTGTTGAGTATACATTGTTGTTTTCACTTCATTGGCTTGTGTCTTTTTACAGGTTCACAATCCCATAAGCCTTGGAATGGAGTGAGGATGACACTAGTGAGGACAAATGACATTTAAAATGTATTTCATTTATCTCTTGTTAGTTAGTATGCTTGATAATTAAAACTTAGGGAAAGTTTTATATTTTGTCTTGTTTTGTTTTAGTTTTGGGGTGAAATTAGGGAGGTTTGTTTGTGTCTGCACTTACCGATATGTCCAATAAAAAAATTGGTGACCGTATTGGGGAACAAATTGTTTTCCTAGTTTTCTTTCTTTCTTTCTTTGATTTCCTGGGTTCTATTTTCTGAGTCATTGGAAAATCCAAATTGACTCTTCAACTGTTTAATTTCACTAGAAAACCTTCATGCTTTTTATTTTTTCCTTTTTTCCTTTGATCGTCGCACCCTGCTTTGAGAGACAGTGCGACAATCTAGGATAGATGCATCCTGCCTTTAGACACAGTGCGACATCATCGCACTGTACTGTTCTCTGTCCCATGACGATCTAGGATCATCGCACTATGTTAGTCTACAGCTTGCGACGATTGTGAAAAAAAATGAATTTTGATGGTTTTTCTTGCCCAAATATTAGATATGGTTTTGGGGTGATTTGTTGAGTCTAATTATAGTTTGCTTGATAGCTTTGAATACGTTTTTATTCTTCTTTGATTTTTTTTAGCTTGTTTTATTTTGAAAGATTTGATCTCTTGCGTTGAGTGTCTTTCAGTTACAAAGCACTGTTTTTCTTTAGAATTGTTTGGTGAAAGAACTTATTTTTCTTTTATTGAATAGTTTGTGTTAAAAGAGAAAATTTGTTTGGGTTGATTTGTTTTATAGATATTTTCTATTGCTTTTAGCTATCTTGGGGGGGGGGCAAGAATCGTGTATTAGTGTACAGTCTCTTTGGCTCATTTCTTGAAGATCTTGATATTTATGAGTTTAATAAAATCTTGGGACATTGTGCATTTGGGAATGATAAAAGCTTTCTCCTTCTCGTAATATAGCTTTCATCGAAGTGAAATATTTTCATTCTCATTTCTTTGCATTGTTTAAAGTCGGTCAAAACATCATTTAGTCCATGCCATTTTTCCTCTTGAGTAAAGAACAACCTTAAAATAAAGTTCTTATAAAAATTGATTAGACATTTTTATATTTTCCTGTAGCAAACCTACATTAGCTTAGGGTGTAGGGCTTTGGAATAGGTGTGAAAGATAACTTTCCAAAGCTGTAAACAAAAAATAGTATCTTGTGATAGGGATATTTAAATCCACTTGCTACATTTTGTCCTGGGAATCCCTTCTAACACAAGGGTCAATCACGAGGTCGCATTAGGGCCGATAGAGTTACTCACCCTGCTTTGTTGGTCTTAGTGTAGAGATTGCGCGTATTATTGGGGGTCACTTGAGAAGAAAATCTTGTGGGGACCTTCTCAAGTTGATTTTGGGCTTAGATACCCTGCCTTTTCAAGTGGATCGGACTATCGACTGCTTCCCCAGACATGATTGTCATAATTGGTAACCTTAGTGGCCTATCTATTTAGAGTCTTTAAACGAGGTGACTGTGGAGGGGAAAGTCTTCATGGTACCTGGAATCGACGTTGGCCAAACTCACTTGGTCTCCTTGGAGGGTATACCCACGTTTATGTGTGGGAGCTTGCACCAAGGCGTAAGTCCGTTAAGAAAGTCGTCAACGTAACTTTTCCACCCGCTCTATATTATCCCCTTATTGCATTGTTCCTACGATGTTGGATTTCATTACCAACTCGTGTGTTCATTGTGAGAAGGTTTTTTTTGTTTGCTTGCTTCCTAGATTTTTTAGCATCTGTTGTTTGTTTTCCCTTACAGGACTCTAAGTTGGATCTGTGTTTAATGGCGTCAGCTCCTGGAATGACCAATGAACCAACCCCTGCTCTAGGGGAGCCTTTTATTTTTCCTTCTTACGAAAACATTGGTCCTCCTCACATCGCTACTTTGAGCCTTCTAGGTCTCACAATTGGATTACTAGTATGGTTGTTTTTCACTCGGGTAATCCTGAATGTAGTTAGTGCTTCAGTTATAAGCACTTTCCCCCAAGAACATCAACCTCATGTTGATCCTTCACCTTCTTCACCAGTGAGATCTTCTTCACCTTCTTCATTTGCAAGGTATTCTTCCATTTCATCTTCTTCTTCGAGTGAAATCTCTGAAGCTAGTAACCCAATAAATAAGAAGAAGAAGAAAAGGAAGATTAAGAAGAAGAAAAATAAGCAGGGGTCTAAACTTCCAACCACTGCCAAACATGTTGGAAAGAAACCAGTTACTATTAATTGTGATGGGAGTGTTGATGATGCCAAGACACCCAAACAACCTGTAAGCCCAAGTACCCTTGCAAGCTTTGTAAGGGTAGCCATCTTCTTAAGGATTGCCTTGGTCTATCCAACGTTATAGAAGCATGGTCTACACGCCCTTTCCAACCCATGTCGTCAGCTTCTAAAAAACATGTTGATGACCTCCCGTCAACTAGTCAAGATACTATTGGGAAGAATAAAAGTAGATTCAAGTTCCCATGTATGTTATGTGGAGGGAGTCATCAAACTCACCTTTGCCCTCGTATGGACGAAGCCTCGAAATTATTGGAAAACATAATTGTTTCCCAACCTCAACTTCTGGTTGCTTACCAAAGTCTTACTCTCAACCCACCTGTAGTTGATGGAATGATCAATCCAATCCCTTCGTCGGTCAGTCTGGTTGATCATGTAGTCAATTTGGTCACGTCCTTAGTTGAACTAGTTAACAAAGTGGTCATTTCGATCCCATCCTCGGTCGATCCCACTCTCCCATTAGAGAGTGAAACCCAAGCAGTCGATTCATTTCCATTTGTCGACCCCATTCTCCCCTTGGAGAATGCAACTCAAGTGGTCAATCTGATCTCATCATTGGTCGATCATACTCTCCCGCTAGAGAGTAAACCCGATATTGCTCATGTTTTTCTTATTGATACAGAATCTACCGTGTTGGGGGATATTCCTCATTTTCCCATGGAACCCCCTCCAAGTAATGAGGCCATCCTTTTTTATTGGGGTGCGCTAATTGGACCTCGTCTTCCCTCTCACATTCCTTTCAATATTACAGTACAAGTTTGTGGTCGAGACATTCCTCAGACGTTGATAGACGAAGGTGTGTCCATTAGTATTTTGTCCTCTATTGCTTGGAAAGATTTGGGTTATCCTCAACTTGTATCGGTTACGCAGAATCTGTTAGCTTTTAACAGAAGAACCTGTCAACGTTTAGGAGTCCTTCCTCAGTTTCTCGTAACTTTGGGACGGAAAACTATCTTTATTGATGTTATGGTAGTCCAAGAACAACATGTTGATGACCTCCCATAAACTAGTCAGGATATTGTTGGGAAGAAGAAAAGTAGATTCAAGTTCCCATTTATGTTATGTGAAGGGAGTCATCAAACTCACCTTTTCCTTCGTATGGATGAAGCCTCAAAATTATTGGAAGACATGACTATTTCCCAACCTCAACTTTCGGCTTCTTACTGTAGTGTTACTCTCAACCCACCTGTAGTTAATGGAATGATCAATATGGTCCCTTTGTCGGTCAGTCTGGTTGATCATGTAGTCAATTTGGTCACGTCCTTAGTTGAACCATGGATTGGTGCCACATGACCTTTGTATGCCTCCTACTTTCCCAATAGGGCTTGACATCTCACACGTGTGGCCTATTATGACATATTTTTGCATTTTAGCAGTTGTAAAAGGTTAAATGAGGGGTCGGCCCCACTTAAATCAGTTGTATGTTATGATATGTGGAAAAAGCACTATCCTAGGCTCATATATAAATGCTAACACTCATTTTCATTTGGATCATCATTCATTTATCACCATTTGTGGGGTAACACTTCTACTTATTCACGATTTCAACCTTCTTGGTATTTCTCTCTCATGTGATATGCTTGGAAATGGTCTCTTGTGGATGGTTTAATGATTTTGGATGGATATTTCTGCAATTAGGGTTTTGCGTGTTTCATTAATCTTAACTCAGTCAGAGATTCATTGATTCATTTTTGGGTTTATCGTTAGTGGTTTGCGGACCCATGGTATTGGGTAACACATGTTATTTGATGTGAGTCTTTGCATGTCTTTGCATGCCTTTCCATGGCTATCTCCACACCATGCAAGCCTTTGCATAAGTGTCTCCATGCCATGCATGTCTTTTCATGGCTATCTCCACTCCATGCATGTTTTTGCATATCTAGCTCCACTCAATGCATGTCTTTGCATGGTTATTTTGAGGTCATGCATATCTTTGCATTGTAATCTAATTCTGGTAAAGGAATTAGGGTTTTATTTGATGAAGGGTATTTAATGGCTTGAGATACTCCATTGTAAGAAGCCTCAATTGGTTGGTGTTGGAATGGCTTGGTCAGTTTGGAAAAGGTTAATATATATTTATGGAGGTTATGATTCTTCCAATTAAGGGTTTCCAAGATAAATATTGGCTCTGTGTGCATGCTTTCTTATTTTGTTATTTCTCTCTATGTTTTTAACATTGTATCAAAACTGGGCAGACCTGGAATCTCCAATGAGAGTGATTTGATGTTGAGATCCATGCTTATGAAATTGTTGGTAAAGCAAGTGACACGTGGAAGAGAAATATGCACACAAATTGAAGTGATGGTTCATAGGTTTATGAACCATGGTGAATGGCACATGGAAATGGAGCATAGGAAGAAGTGCATTGATGATGAAGTACTCGGTGAATGAGTGCTTTGGCTTATTGTATTTGGAGCAGGGAAGGATGTTGGTAGACGCTTCTTGCATTATTTTATCAGGTATACAGTGGATCAACGTGGAGCATAGGTGGAAGTGCATTAAGGAAGAAGTACTTGGTGAATGAGTGCTTTGTGTCATTATATTTGGAGCAAGGAGGGATGCTGGTAGATTCTTCTTGCAACATGTGCTCCTGCATACAATAGTAAGATAAGTACTTGATCTATATAATTGTATTTAGAGAAAGAAGGATGCTTGCAATGGAATAGGTTGATTTTTCATAGCATCAGTTTCTCGAGCATACAATTGTAATTATTTTTATGGAGTTAGATTTTATTACATGTAAATGGGCATGCATGTGTGCCCCTGGTTTGATGGTTCACTGGTATAAAGTCTAGACATATACCTAGGTGATAGGGGAGCATGTTGTATTCTCGATACCCAGTTTATAAAATTTGAGTGGGGTAGGTGTTTATCCCAAGTCAAGTTTAAATGGGGGGATGTTTGGTTAATCTTGATTCGGTCATAGAGTCGTTGATTCAGTCATTGTTGGGTTTACCATTAGTGGTTTGCAGGCCCATGGTATTGGGTAATCTATGATATTTGATGTGAGTATTTGGATGTCTTTGCATGCTTTTTCATGGCTATCTTCACACCATGCAAGCCTTTGCATAGTTTTCCCTGTTATCCCCGATATCTAGGGATAAATAGGAGATCATGTCTCGAGGCCCACAGGTCCTAGACATGAAGTACCGAGAGCAGGATTGACCTGAGCATGGCCTTGGAGGGCCCATCCTTCTTCTTCTTCGCCAGACTTGTCCTGTCAGCAGCAGCAGTTTCCATCACCATCGACTTGGACTTGCATCGGAGAGGACTCTTGCTCCATGAGGTAATTGGTCCAAGGTATCATGGTATGTGTC
>CBVK0103888007.1:0-18951 GCA_900067695.1 Picea abies | reverse complement strand
GTAACCATTGAAACAAGATCGCACTCAGACCGTTGATCGAACTCTACGTTGGAGTTTCGCGAATCAGGGTATGGTAAGGATTGCAACATGAGTTGCGAAATCACGATATACGATATCGCAAAATAATCGTAGTCGTTGAGCCAAAATTACATCTGGAGCGTTGATTGAACCGATCTATGCAGTTTTGTGTATCGGGATTTATAAGTGAAGTTTGACATCGCAAATGCCGAAATCACGATGTGTGAAATCTCGATTGGATCGGAACCATTGGATCAAATATTGATCGAAGGGTCACTGTTCTCTCTCACAGTTAACGACTGAGTATGAATTTTGTTAGTGAAATGGACTCATTATGAAGAATTAGTTAGCGTTTCAGATGATGATTCAGTTGCTTAGACAGTTGTTGTTGTTCTTGCCGAAAGAGATGGGTAGTGGAATCGTCAAGGCAGGATGTATAAAAGAAAACGGGTGACACTTTATGTGGTTGGTCGTTCTATAGGGAAAAAGGAACGAAATAGTAAGAAAGGAGAAGGTGTTGAGGATTAAAAATAAATTGATGTACATAATGAAATGTAGTGTATATCAGAAACAGAGCAAATGACAGGTAGAGTAGAAGAAGAACAGAATGACAAAAGAACGTGATGCAGAGCAGACGTGTTGAGGAAGAAATGAATTGCAGAACAATATGCAGAGCAGACCAGTTGAGAGAAATTTGTTGAAGATCAGAATTATAAAACAGAGTGAAATGGTAAGAAGTGATTTATCTGAATAAGTTGTCTGTGTTTTCATTATTTGATTTTTCTAGGGAGGTTGGGAGGTGCTCGGGAGGACTGTAGTCCTCAGAAGTTCAAGTGGGTGCTTGAACACAGGAAGTTGTAGCTTCCATATGGTTGCAGCCAGAGAAACTAGGGTGGCAGGGTGGTGCTAGGGAGAACAAGTGTTCTCTGTTATGCAGGTTGGAGCCTGTGTAACTGGAAGTTGGTGCTTCCATCCAGTTGGTGCTGGAACTTTCAGGAAGTTGGTGCTTCCATCCAGTTGATGCTGGAGTACTCAGGGAGTTGGTGCTTCCTTCTAGTGGGTGCTAGAGAAACCAGAGAGAGTTGGAGCTCTCAAACAAGTTGCAGCTTGTAAAACAGAGGTAGCAACCTCACATTGAGTTGGTGCTCAATTGTAAATGATGTACAGAACAGAAAAAGACTGCCTATTATTTCGAAGAAGAAGAGGTTTTCTCCCTTTATGGGTTTCCTCGTGAAAATATATCTCTGTGTGTATTTTATGTGTGACTGATGATCTTTACTCTTACTGTCCATATGTTGTATGTTGCTTGATGACACATGAAGAAATCTTAATAATTTTTAAGAGGGCATAATATTGTTTAACCTTATAAACAACTGATTCACCCCCCCTCTCAGTTGTTTTAGTATTTACAACACTGTAATCATTCACAATTTCATAGTTTATGAGCATATATGTCAGCATATGAATTTCAATATGCAAGATATAAAACACTTATCAGAAATAACACCAGAAGTGAGTGCAACTGCTAAGAGGGGTGCTCATTTCCACCCAACCGTAGGCTCAGCGATTCTGATAGGATTTACCACTAGTCACCCCCGAGCTGAGACCACGATTCTGCGAGACTGTGTCTCAGTTTTCCAGTGACTGAGAATGAGGGTTACTCTCCCCCTTCTCTGCTATCACTCACTTCGTGTATCTCCAGAGTTCTCTTCCTCCCCTCGCGTCTACCCCAATCGCTTCTCCCTCACGCCTTATCCTCTTGCGAGGTTGCTTGTGGTGCGATTTCCCTTGCACTGGTGAGGCCTGAAGGCTCTACAGATGGGAGGTTCACCCCCCCATCCCTCATTAATTCCCGAGGATCCATCTACCTACCAGCCTGCGAGACATTTAATTCAGGGCCAGTGAGCCGCTCTTGGTTCTCCGGGCCAGTGAAGTCCAAATACGGTATTGTTTTCGGTGGAAGTTAACGCCACCATTCTAGGTGCCTTCCACCGCCTTTCTCCAACCATCGTGGTCTCTTTTTCAGCATATCCCCTCTCAGCAGTCCTGCAATATATATTCATAATATTATTCACATTCATCGACCTTTTACACAAGGTCCATTCACATCACACATTCACATTTCTGAGTTTGCCACAGTTCTTGGCCAGTCCAGTTATTTTTACAAATTGGGGGAAACAGGGTGTTACAGCTTCTCAAAATAATAACAACCAAAGTGGGGGCAGAGCAGTTCTATGCCATTCTTCCACACACTTCTTCCACCTTTCTATGGGTTTTGGACTAGGCACAAAAAACCATGCATAACTATTGGCTCTAAAAGTCTTACTTTTGTTTGCGAAAGACAAGGAAGTCAAGTCTATTTAGATCTTTGGAGACTCAATGTTAGTCATTAATTGGATCAGAAAAAATCAATCTTGTCACAATGCATTGTTGCTTCCTTTACTTGAAGATGTCATTAATATTGTGGCCACTTTTGATTCCACCTCTATGACACATGTTTACAAGGAATGCAATGAGGCAGTCGATCGCCTCTCTAAAAAAGGTTTTCAATTGGCTAATGAGCTCATGAAAGTATGTGAATCAAATGGAGGTGTTATTTCAAAATATATCAAACAACCTATGTTATGAGTTTCTTGTTCTCATTATTTGATTTTGTGCTAAGGCGATGATGCTTGTCTATTATGGGATTTTCTATTGGCTTTTTGTGGGTACTTTATTGTTCATCTTTTTTGATTGAAAGAAATGATATGTACAGGATGGTGAAATCTAGGTTTTCGTGCTAACTTTTCATTTTCCTTGCTAAATTCCTTGATTGTGGGTCTGGGTTATCCTCAACAGCCTAGATTTTAACATTTTGATGTATTCGATGACATTACATGGTTTTTTCTCTTTACCATAGATTTGGACTGTGGAGATTTATTTTTTTGGAATACAGATTGAACCCTTCAGGGTTATATTTGACTCTTTGGGGGTCCTTTTTTGGATCAGTCTTGGTTTGGGTCTTGGTCTGGGACTAATTATCTTTTTTCCCACTGAGTGCTTTCATGCTCATTTTTTAGGAAAAATGCACGACTCCAACATGCATTTATGCATAATGTAATTTTCTTTTTCCACTCGAAAACAACTTGTTATAATTATGATTAACCATTGTTCTCAAAATTCATAAATTTATTGGATTTTCTCATCATTGTTATTAAAGTATTTTTACATGATTAAAATATTTTTTTTCTATTTTAATTTTTAATTTATAAATAAATATTAAATATTTTATGTTTCTTAAATAATAATTAACCTCACTTTAAAATTATATTAATTTTAAAAAATCGTTTAATTACAAAATATTAATTAATTGTTTTTTATTTTACCACTTTTAATTTTTAATTCATAAATAAATATTAAGTGTTTTATGTTTCTTAAATAATAATTAACCTCAATTTAAAATTATATCAATTTAAAAAATAGTTTAATTACAAAATATTAATTAATTGTTTTTAATTTTATCCAAATTCAAGTTACTTTCAAACTTTTAGATATATATTACTAACCATTAAATTTACAATCTTTATTTCGACATGTTTTTTCAGGGTTTTGAGAATTTAAAAAAACATGTATTAATATGTGATTTTTATACAATAGGATGCGATATGATGAAAGACCCTTATCGAGTGGGAGATAGCACAAGGACTTATGGAGGAGTCGGGACTAAAACATTGTAGTGAACCACTGTGGATAAAAGTGAAGGCACAATGTTGAACATCAAAAGAAAATATCATGGGAACTTCGAATCTCACCTTTTATGGCTCCATTGAATCTATAATGTTGGGTTTTGGTCTCATGGTTCTACGGGAAAAGGTAGTGGTAGTTGCGAGGGTGAGCGCCTATTATCAGTGTAATAGCTTGGTATGTTTGTGTTGAGCCTCCATGTCTCGGTTTTCTTCAAAAGTAAGTTTCTTCGTTTATAGATGCTTTATCCATTGAATAAACCACTAAAACTAGTGGTGGTTCTTCAACTAGATCTATTTTTGAACAAGGTCTAAATCAAGGAGGGATGCTTAGTCAAATCTTGTTGTTGGGTCTATAGGATCAATGGCATAATCACATGGATAAACTTCTTCATTGACGAGATCAATTGCTTAATCTAGACCAGGAACTGCTCCTGAGTATGGATTTGGATCTACCCTTACTAATGATGCACCCACCTTTTCTCATGGATATGCTTCTAGGTATTCCACTGAAGCCATGTATGGGTCTTGATCTGTATCTATCAGTAATGATACATAAGCTATATAAATGATTGAATCAATGATTGATTCCACTAACTAATCTAGAATTGGTGGGTAACTAGCTTTGGTTGCATGTGGTATGTAGTAGTTGGTTGGATGAATGGATTTGTATCTGAGGATGGGTTTGTTGTTGATTTCTTTGTTCCTGGTGGTGGTTCTAGTTCTCGATCTTGTCCTGGAAATGAAATCGTTGGCTCTCGAATAGAAGAAAATGGACTTAGAATTACATCTCGATTTGTCTATGCGCCTGAATCTGCCTCTCAAATTGTGGAGGATGCTGGCAAAGTGGGGAGGATGTTGGCTATATTATTGGATTTACTACTCAATCTCCTACTAGTGCTTAGTCAACATAATCGATTGCTTAATTTGTTGGATCATCGACAACTTCAACCGAATCACCCAGATAAATAATTGCTTGGTCTACTAGTTTTGGGTATATTGTTGTTGGTGGATCTATTGGTTCTACATGGGAAACTAGAACTGGAGCTTCAATGGATGGACTTGGAATTGTTGCTCCTTGAGTTTTTCATGCATCTTTATCTCATTTTGTTTCAACAGAAGAATCAACCGACTCAACATATACATAATAAATTGTTGCATTAATGGCTTATGTTGGTACTAGCTCTTCTACTATCTTTGTGCTAGCCACCTTTTCTATTGTTGTTGCTCACTACTCGTTCTGTGTTCGGCCTATCAGATATGGTCCCATAGGGTATTTTCTTGTAGGGTCTTGGCCCTATACTTAATCAATGGCTAGATCAACTGAAGCAACTACAAATCTAGGTACATGTGTTTCTCCTGCTCCTAGGTATGTTGCTCATGGGTATGGAATTGTTCGTGTTGCTTCAACATACTCTATTGATGCATCTACCACCCTTGCTTATGTTTCTATTTCTATACTACTAGATGAGGTGCTTGCTTTGGATCTCCATTTGTATTTGAATATGAGACTACAAGCTATGCCTTAACCTTTGTTAATCATGGGAGGGACACCCATAATATAAAGTGTGACGTCTGACCATGAATAACAAGCATAGGATATAAGTCATGCAAAGAGAAAGATCATATTATTGACTTAGATCCTATTGATGATGACATGATCCAAAAAATGTTGGTCAGTAGTAAGCAACAATAGTAAAGGGTGCTAGGGAAAGTTGCAAGTGCAGATGGTAGAGAAGGTAAGTTTCAGATTAAGGATGGACGGAGCAAAGCACGTACAGGGAAGGTTAAGGAAAGTTAGATGCAGGTAGAGAAGGGGTAGACGGATCAGGCGCAAGAAGAGTGGGCAGGAAAGGATGGTAAGGAAGACAACAAAGGCAATGGTGGGGAAAGAGACAAAAGCCAAGGCGAGTGACTTTGCAGTGAGGATAATGGTAGTGGTTTTAGCAGTTGCATATCCAAATGTTTCATAACCTCTAGCAACAGATTTCGATTAAAACTTTTTATAATTATTTTTTTATAAATTTTAAATAATATTTTTATAAAATATTTTTCTATAATTTTATGAAATATTTGTATTCATTATATTATAATCTAAAATAAAAATAAATAAAATAAAAAATATATATATATTTTAAATCAATATCATATTTTGTAATTTAATAATTAAAAAAATTCAATATTATAATAAAATTCAATAAATAATTTTGAAATAAAAAACTAATCTCTTTTTTAATGAAATACGAAATATTAGTGATAACTAAAATTATTAAATTTACTTTTAACTGATTAACTAAATATCCCTAACTAGAATCATTAAGTTTACTTTTAACTAAAAGGATATTAAATTTACATTTAACTAATTAACTAAATATCCCTAACTAGAATCATTAAGTTTACTTTTAACTAAAGGAATATCATGCATATAATTGGAATAGAGAAATTAAGGAATCTCATGTTACTTTAACCATGCATTCACAATGAAAGGTGTCTATAGATATTTAATTACTTTCATATAAATCATTATATAAGAAAATATGATAATGTTTATAGATCATTAAGTTTACTTTTAACTAAAGGAATATGATGCATATAATTGGAATAGAGAAATTAAGGAATCTCATGTTACATTAACCATGCTTTCACAATGAAAGGTGTCTATAGATCTTTAATTACTTTCATATAGACATAGATCAGTATACAAGAAAATATGATAATGTTTATAGTTTTAATTTAGCAGTTTACTATAATTAGTATAGTTATTGGGATATTGTTTACAGTTTAAATCTTGCAATATTACTATAATTAGTATGGTTATTGGAAACAAAAATGATTTAAGAGAACAAGATAAGTGTTGAGAAGATCCATAACCACCCTTCTCCTCTCACCCCTGCCATGGACAGACACGTACCCATATGGATTAGGGGCTACCCTCTCAGGGTTTTTACCACTCACAATTGCCCCCTTTTCAACTGGCTTTGTTAGATCCTTTTGGGAAAGGTGATTTGAAGCATTCCCTAGTTCTGGTTGCTCTCTCAAGTTTTTTAACATTCACACCTTCCCCCTTTTCAATTGGATTTGTTAGATATTTTGGGAAAGGTGCTTGAAGTGTGCCATGGCTCTGCAGAATCACAAATAGATAGAATCTGATAATAGAAAATTGCTTCTTTACATTTCAAAAAAATATTACCGAATGGAGGTAGAGAGCATGGGTGTCAGGCTTTGTTTTCCCTAGCCATTGGATATCTGGTTGTCACACTCATTCTGGAAGCACTCACAACTGTCTCGTGTTGCCAGTTCATCGCCCTAGTCTTTGGAACACTATTGGTTTTCTTTGTGTGTGGTTTTTTGGTGATGTGCGGGTAGCGAATCTGGATGGGTGTGGCCAACATCTTAGCTTTCTATGGATTGGAAGCTATCTAAAGCATCATGGGCATGCCCTCGGTTGATATGGGCATGTGTGCCAAAAGAGCTGATTCCATCCCCGGTCTCAACTCACTGGGGAACTCTATAGAAAAACATAATTCTATCATTTTGAAAGAGCGTGGTTTAGTCGATAAGTTATTAAGCCTTTGGACCAGTCCTAGGGTTGTTATTGACTGGATTTCCAAGAATTGTTCTGAGAAAGATCCCCTGAATTTTTATTGCATGAAAGGATTTTATGTTTTTATTTTTAAAACCATTGAAGATCGAGACCATATCTTCAAATCTGGCCCTTATTTCTTGGTTTCCAGTGGAATGTTTCTTTCCCACTAGACCCTCGACTTTAAACCATATATGGAGATCTCTTCTGCTCATGTTTGGATTATAATTTTGCGCCTCCCCCTTACTTTTTGGCGTGAAGCCACCTTCAAAGCCATTGGAAATAATCTAGGTCAATTTATAACCCATTCTGAACCAAAGAGTAATTTCTACACATGCGCCAGAATATGTGTAGACATGGAATTTTCAAAGGGATTGGCATAGGTGATTCAACTCAATGTTGATGGTTGGAGTCATCTTCAGGCCCTAGACTAGAGTAGGTACCTTTCAAATGTAAAAACTTTCATGAAAATGGGCACTTTTCCAAAAGCTTCCCCAAAGCTAAATAATCTCATCCAATGCAGAATGATATGAATCAAGGATTCAAGCAAGTTTCAAGAAAGCAAAAGAATCAGTAGCCCAAGGAGGTTCAACCTGAAAAAATATCTCAAGCTCTCCCATCTATTCCCTCCAATAATAGATATGAAGCTTTGGAATCTCAAGATGAATAATTAGAGGGCTATGTGGACAAAGTTCCTCATCAGAACAACTTGGAGACCAAATCTAAGCAACAAACAAAAGAACAAAGGAATCCATAAAATACAGTTAAAGGAAAGGAGGCCCTGCTTGGGGAAAGTGCCTCTTCACATGGGAAGGATACAGATCTAGTTCCTGTAGATATGACTCCAAATGGGGTTTCCATTGCTCTTGTCAATCCTTTTGTTGAAGTGGAAAAGGGATATGGGAGGGAGGGAGAAGAATCTCAATCTCCCTCCTTTGCATAATTTCTAAAAAATAATTCACATCCTTCTCCCCCTCTAACAAGAGGAAGAAAAGAAAAAATAAATTGTAAAGATAAAGAAGCAACATCAGGAAACTTAGGGGGCTCCCAACGATCAGTGGGTGACATCGCATATAGTGATGAAATAACTTGGATTGTGAATTAATTATGTTTTGCTTCTGCATTTTCCTATGTAATCAATTTGTAAGTATTTATTCTTGCAATTAGGAAGTAGTTTGTTTGAATCCAATAAAATCTTGGTCTTGGTTCATCAAACCCAACCTGGTAATTTTGGTCATTGCTACTATAGTCTAGCTAACAAGTTGAAAATTTTGAAGTTTGTACTCTGTCGTTAGCTTCGGCTCGACCTTTTTAATAAATATTTCCCCCAGTTTCTTTAAAAACAAAATGATGTAGGAGCACTGTTATTGATGCAAAACATGAGGTAAGGTGAAGTGGAGAATAATAATTGAAATAGTTGTTAGAGATTAGTGGTGAATATTTAATAAGGTAGTTAGGTAATATATTCAAAATAAAAAGGAAGACGTGATCAAAGTGAACTATTCCATTTTTGTATGGGATGTGCTTATATGAATGAGTCAATTTGGTATGTAGAAGTGTTATGTAAAAGTTTAGTTATTTTCATGAAGGAAGAGAACATTATGTTTTAGTTGTCTATTTTATGTTCTATTATGTATCAATTGGCATTAGAGCTTGCATACTTGGCTTTGGTAGCCAAGGCAAGTAGAGGGCACAACACCCTTTATATATGGCATCTATAACCAAGATTCTATCAAGATACTGGATCTCTTAAAGAAGTGAAATGTAGCAACACTTTCAAAAAAGAATTACTCATGGCACCTCATAAATCAACTCACAACGAAAATATTTCACATATTGATCCAACTACTCATTTTTTACAACAACAACAACAACAAATCTTTTTGTAATGTACATAATTCTTACAACAACAAACTCAAGTTATTTCATAATTGGTGGAGAAGTTAGATAATAAAATTTTTTGTATCCCTTCATCTTCATCTCCTTCTAGAATACATTGGGACCCTAAAGTACATTAGGAGAATTTTGAAGTTAAAAATGGGCCTAAAAAATGTACTTTCAAAATCAACTTTAAAAGAAGTAATAGGATTCAAGATGATGATGGCAACCATAATATTGTTGGAGGGAAAACAAGAAAACTACTTTCTTTTTTGTGTTTTTGACTTATCTCCTTATAGGTTTACACAAATTGCAAGTGTAGGCACTCGTTGGATGTGGAATTAAATTTCACGTCCAACGAGTACCCACTGCATATTTTTGATAGAACCATAGTGAGATAAACTAGAAATACATGAAAACATGTGTTTCTTTTAATTTGGTAGATCCACAATGAGATAAATTGGAAATACATGAAAAAACATGTTGAAAAGAAACATACTTTTTTCATGTATTTCCAATTTATCTCAGCATGTGTCTATTAGAAGTATGCAAAGTGGGTACTCATTGGATGTGAAATTTGATTTTGCATCCAATGAGTGCCTACACTTGAAATTTGAGTAAAGTTATAAGGAGATAAGTTGAAAATATGATAAAAAAATAGTTTTCTTTCCTTCCATTTGAAAATTATTAACTCTTATTTTATTATATTAACTATTATTTTATTATTTTCCTTAGAAAGCCTATTTTAGACCTCAAACTTCCCCTAATGACATTGGAGTTAATTTGCTAGTTCATTTAATGGGGAGCAAGTGGATATTTGGATTAGAGAAATCTCCTCATATTTTAAATAGAGGAAGGAGCTCCTAGAGAATAATAAGATTTCATTAGAAATCTAACACCTTCGAGGGTTGGAAACTCAATGGTGAGACATGGTCTACCGCCAATGTGTCAACGGCACATCTGGTTGTGTATAGCTCAATGGAAAGGCGATCATCCACACTTCTAATGAAATTAGCATTTGGGATGAATTTTGCACAACTCTATGTGACTGTTTTTATCCTTTATCCTTTAGTGAAGGTTTATGGATATGATGGCTTTAGTTGCGACGATTTTATAGCTAAATTGTACACCAAGATATTGAGGTCTTCTACAACTCTAGGTATAACTCTCTATTTCTAATCTGGAGTAGGTATTGATTATCAAATTTAATTCTGGTTTAGTGCCCTAGTTGCATAACGATATGGCTCTAGTCTCTATTGTCTCTCTCTTTGACACTTTTTAGAATGCTCTTGCTGCAGAAAAAAAATTAGGCAAGCATCCATTTACAATAACAAGAATATAAAGCTATAAGCCTACTCAATTAACTATACACGTGTGTTTGACTGAAACCAAATTTGGTCTTAGTGGACGTTATTCACCACCATAATCATCATTGTCTAACATACACATTACATTTGATACAAAACATTGTACACCCATATCCAAAATCTCCTAATGGATCAACATTATAATCTTCATCACTACCCGTCACTAATAAGTAGTTCAATATAACTCAAGTTTCCACTATATGGCTACCAATAAATAATGCCTATGCCTTGTCCCTCAAAGCTATTACTCTAAAACCAACGATGTATCATTTGAAACCATTAAGTTTGATACCTCCATTTTAACCTAGTTGGAATCTTCATTACACTCAAGTAGAAAATATGCTAACAAGGTTTAGACCCCTACCTTAAGTTGTTTACCTCCTTAATCCAAGTTGAACATAATCAATATTAATGTACAATTTCTACTAGCTAAGTGGCTACAATGGCTAACATGGACCCCACTAAGATCACACAATGTCCATGTTACCTTAAAAACTTAGCAATTACTATGTCCATGTCCATGTTCTTGTAATTTCCATGTTCTTGTAATTTCCATGTTCCCATCCTCAAGTGTGATAATAATAGATGTGTAACTTATCTATGTGGGTTATAAATTAAAACATCTAAGTAGCAAATGCATGTGTATGAATCTCAATGGGTTATCTCAATCATTTGTTGTCAATATTAGTGGTCATTTGGCTAGTTTTGTACTAACAGGTGATCGGTTCAAATCCCTTTGGGTGAGGCATGCTACTCTATCCTAACGGGTTTACTAGAGACACCATCCATAAATGTGGGGAAGCATCCCTCAAGTTTCCCTATGAGGATTTCCTTGGAAAAAATATGTATGTATGTATGTATATTATTGGTGTACGATTAAACTACAACATCATCAAGGATTAAAGATCTATCAAAATGATTTGACTCTACTTATGTAGTGGAATGATTTTGTAAGTTCGACCTCATAAAGATCACAATACAAGAGAGAAGAATATGATGAGATTATAACACCACATGCATAGATTTATGTACTAGAATTATTTGAATGTTATGTTAATCAATATCCTAATTTCTACATACTTGAATGAATGTGAATGAGTGGTTTTATAAATGTAATTTTTATAGATTTACACAAAGTGAAGAGGATAAAATGATCAATAGAGGTGGTCCCCAATATTGTCTCTTAGGAATTAAAATTATATTTATTGGGGTGTACATTCTCCTACTCAAACTTGATCACCCATATGGATGGGAATACTAACCCTTTAGGATGTGACATGTCACTAACAAGGAAAAATGGGACAAATTTATCTTCCAAGTTGGGTCCATGTGAATTGGACATAGGTCGCATGCACTAAGGTATAAGCAATGATGAGGGGCATGTATTAGTCACATCGGGATATGTTGATATGAGTGCTTATATTTTATCGTGCTCGATGGGAGTGTTATAGAATACAAGGTGTCATGTGCATCCCAAAGTTATCTAATGTAAAGATTACTACTCCTCCCTTGGAGTAGAGATGGTTCCCATCATGTTGGGTGTATAATTGAAAGATTGAGCATCTCATAAAGATTCTTTGTCAAAGTTTTGTCTTTCTTGCAAAAATCATTTTCACATTTAACCAATTTCAAATTGAATCTCCTTCACATGGGATAGATATCCTTCAATTATTTCAAAAGAAAGAGGATCAAGAGATATCAACTCTTTCTCAATTTGCATGACCTAACTTTCGTCAGTATTATCAAACAAAATATTTATCTTCTTCCAAATAACATTCAAGCAATTGATCACTCTTATATGAAAATGAATCTCTTTAGAGATGTAGATAATTATGAATCACATATCTTCATCCTTCTTCCCATCGATGATAAACTTCAACTAATCATCCTTTAGTTATGGAACCATATTCTTGGTAAACTACCACACCACTTTTCTCTTCAACAAGCTTTCCATATCTTATGCCCAAATTCCATAATTGTGGTCATCCAAAACCACATACTCTATCTTGGAACCCATAATGTTGATCTATTGATATAATCTCATATTCAATTTGTAAGTCAAAACCTTGAGTCAATCTACTAGATATAATTGACTTGTCAGGAGCATCAACAATCTCCTCAAAACTTGTAGACAATAGGTTAGTTCTCAAACCACTAGCTTTGATACCATGTTGGAGATTCATAGGATTAGATAGATCAGATAAATGGTATTCCAAGATAGAGGTGGTTTATAGAGACACCATTAGAACACTTAAGCAGAACTGAGCATAGCTCAACCTAAAAAGAAGTGTAAGAAAACAAAATATTTCCATACACAACACATGATTCATAACATTTATTGCAAACACTTAGATTGACCCATAGGGCTATCTTATATAGCACCAATATGTAACCAACTCCCTTGAAGTGAGGAAGTCAAGGTCCATATAGGTTGGTTATAACACATAATGACCTCCTTAATTTATTCCTTATTCTATACCCAGTCGATTGTTTTGTTCTAACTTCTCAACTAGTCAAAAGCTTATTTGGTCTCCTAGTCAACCTCCCAATTGACCCACTAAATCAACCTCCCAATCAACTCTCTTAATCAACTATTGAATGTCGACTGACTATCTCAAAAATATCTAAAGGTGTGATGAACTAGCAAAGCATGTTGTTCCAATAGGACTTGTAGCATTAGGACCCAAGGAACTATTGAAACTATTGTTTTCTACCATTTTTAGTTGCATGGAGTGTGTTAAATCATTCACTAGAGGAGCAAGATCGACCACATGCTTCAAGTACTCAATTATGCACAAATAAACTTTCAAGATGAGCGTCAAACATAAAACATATTTATAGATGGAAAATGACGATAGATAGAAAGATCATTTGAGCTATGATACCATTGAAGAATCTAAGTTATGATACTATTGATCTAAGCCAATGTTAGGATCTTGATACACCATTTGCATGATATCCTTTGATTTTTGAATAAATTGATTAAACTAAATGGCTTGGTCACATTAAGCTGAGGAAACCGAGAGGGTGTCAATAGAAGAGCATGACTAAAAGTTGATTATCATAAACAATAGTTAATTGGTGGAAGAATTGTTTTGACAATGAAAGAATAAAAGTAATTTATTAAATTAAGCGAAGAAGCTATTTAGATAATATGCAAGGAGTAAACTACACAACATAAACTAGAGAGTGTAAGAGTAGATATATCTAAATATAGTGTCTTTTCAAAATATATTAAAAACGATAACATACACAATAACAACTTTAGAATTAGATGGTGAACGATAAATTAGATAATGCAAACTTGAACACCAAAAACTGCTCAAAATCTAAGTAAAAAGAGCATACGAGCTCTTATACCATTAATCCAGGATAAGGTTAGGAAGGGGACCTTGGTGGTTCACTATTCTTTAATTTGTGAGAAAATTGTTTGAACTATACAACTTGGTCACACTAAGCCAACATAGTCAAGAAGGTCACTTTGGAAGAGAATGATTGAAAGATGATTATCATGAAAATAGTATTAAAGGAAGCAATATTTCAACAATGAAAGTGAAAACACGATTTATTCAATGTAGAGTAGAATATGTTTAGATAATTATATGTGATGAGTGAAGTAAATGGAAAACATTAAAGGGGATGCATGTAGATATGTACATAGCTATGTATTTGTAGAATATAGTAAGTAGTGATAAGAGTACACAATAACAACTTAAAAATCTAAATGTGTTAAGAACATATATGTAACTTATATAGGTGGATTAGATAGTGAACCGGGGATGTATGTAGATATGTGCATAGCTATGTGTTTGTAGAATATAGTAAGTAGTGATAAGAGTACACAATAAGAACTGTTGGGTTTACTCTTCTATACTTTCTAAGTTTATTGACCCAGGGTTCATGTCTATTTGGGTTTCCAACAAAGCCTCTAAAACTATCGGCCCTCCTGGTAAACCAGAAGGCAACACAACACACCGAATGTGCTATGCAGTCTCACCCGAGATAGCTTTAATGGGTGGTTGTAAGACTCATGTGTTTACAGCCTAGGATTGAGTGTGAGATATGAGAGCTATATATTGAACCATTTATTATAACTTGTAAACACAATATATGGTCATTGACAAATAAGCGAGAAATGTAATAACTCATTCGTTAAGAATAACCATAACTATTGAAGACAATAAAGATATGCATGCATTCATCACATAACACAGATGTTACTGTGGTTCACCCCCTCCTAGGCTACGTCCACAAAGATTTGGCTCTCAAATATTTAATTATAGTGTTTTCGCATCTACAACATCACACACTTACAACTCTTCTCAATCCGGTAAGATCTATATGAGGTGGTGATCCAGAATCGGATCTAGGAGCCTGTCAGGGCTAAAAAAGGCTCAAAAATGAAAGTGATCAGAATCTGACGAAACCAACGCCATTGCATCCGTCTTGTCTTCCTGATTCCAACCATATATTTACTTCATCAAACGGACGTCGTATGCGAAATATATCGCATTCTGATCGAAATTCCAAATAGGTAAAAAAAGGGGGTGACTGTACAGTCCACGTGGCAGGCTGACTGTACAGGTTGTACAGCCGTACAAATGATGTGGCAACATCTAGATATGACATGTGGCATATGACAGGGCATACAGCAGGTGAGTTGGACCAGTCTGAGGGTGACACGTGTCACCACTGTAAGGGTGACATGTGGCATGGAATGACATATGCAGGCTGACGTGGCAGGTACAGTGGCATGCTGACAGGACAGGTACACGGCAAACAAGTGGATAAACCAATGCTTGACAAGTGGCAGTATCTGATTGGTTGTTGAGGTGCCACGTGGCCCAGTCATGGGCTCATGGGCTGCCACGTGGCACCCTCTGGTTGACTCTTCGGTGTTATGCAAAATTTTGGGGTCTCAACCAGAGTCGAACCCCCGACCTCTTCTGAGCTATGGACTAGAAGGACCGAGCTTACCACTCGACCTGCTGGTGTTTCTTATTAGTCATATGGCAAACATTTTATTTAAATTTAACCAAACATTTAGTTGGAGGCGGAAAGTGCTGGGGCTTAGCCCCAACCCGCGGTCACATTAACCCTCCATATGACTTGATGAGTGCAGAGCACAAGGTCGTGGTCTGTTAAGCCACCAGTCCTATTCACCGGCAATGGAACCGGGGTCCTATCCAAAAAAAAGGATGCGCAGGGGTTAGGTTGTTAGCCCTCAGTCTTATCCACGCGCCACAAAACCAGGAACCAGCCCAGATAGGGGGGCTAGCACGCCCGAAGGAATAGCGCCTGGCCACATGGAGGCTCCCATGTGACTCAGGGCACCGATAAAAAGGGGTTGCACCCCAAATTAAACTTATATGGTTTTTTAAACTATATAGTTGATTTTTTTTATTATTTTATGCCTGTAATTAATGGATTTTATCCATTATTGGGAGATTTTGAGCCCTATTTGAGCCCAAATTTTGGGAGGAAGTTGGGGATGGATAACCAACTTTAGATCTATAAAAATTAGGCATGTTTGAGGCCATGGAAGGACAGTCAGAGCAGAGTTATGCTGAAGGGAAGCCAAGCCAAAGCCATTTTTATGCAGGGAAGTTGTTGAGGAGCAGACGCTTGCGGGCCATTTCTGGGAGCTCCGGTCATCCATTTTGCGTGTCGTTTCTTCTGCTGGGTTCTAGAGATATGGAAGAACATGACCATATCAGTCTTTTATCCTAATGGCACTGCTACGATGTACTTTTTGAGCTTTGAACAGAAATAAAGAAGCCTCCCCCACTGAGACAAAGGCCCGGAGACGTAGGCAATTTTGTGCCGAACTCCGTTATCAATTCTCTTGTTATGGTTTGTTGTTTATTACTTCATTTCAGATCTGCATATATGTATATGGCTGTCATAATTCCTCTTATTTCCTCATTCTTTCATTAAGCTTCTCAAATGGTTAATTAACACATGCAATTAAAAATTCAACCACAGTCATTAAAAGATCTTTTCAGATCAGGTGGACTAGAACACACTAGGATTCTCAGCCTGCGATCTATCCCTCAAGATCTACCCTCCTGCTTCTTCTCTAGCTCAACATATTACACAAAATAGATTATACAACAAAATATTACATATCGCATCAACTCATGCATAACTAAAAAAACAACAACCCTCTATAATACCTCAGTATCTATATTTATATGTTTCTGGCTCTTTAGTTGTAATGACCCTCCTCGTTACGACAAGTGGTATCAGAGCTAGTTGACGTTTGGATTTGAGTTTTGCATGTTAACCAGGGAAAAGCTTCAGTGTGGTGAAGGTGAGATTGTTGCAGAGAATCCATTAATTGGATTGAGAAAGAGAGCTTCTCACAGCGAGAAGATGGCATCGGAAGAAGGGCTTTCTAAGGATGAGAAAGAGTTCCGAAATTTTTTCCTTGCTATGTCGGAGATGGTGAAAGTTTTGTACGAGGATTACTTGGAATGAAAGAGACCAGTTTTGGGTGAATCTTCAAAGGGAAAAAGTGAAGAGGAAGAGGATCATCCTCAGATTCCTCCTTCACCTCCGTCATCACCTCCTTCTTCTCCTTCTTCTTCAAGTTCAAGTTCTAAATCTAATGCAAAGAAACATGTTCATAAGCATAAGAATGAAATGCCATTGTTAAAACTTGATGTTAAATTTGAGTTGCCCATATATGATGGTGAAGTAAATGTAGAGAAACTTGACAATTGGATCAGGAAGATGGAGGTTTACTGCAATGTGCAACAGATCAAAGATGAGGCCACACAAATCAAGTTGGCATCTTTGAGACTTGTAGGTACAACTCTCATCTGGTGGCAAAGTAAGTTGCAAAATGGAATGCAACAAGTGAGTAATGTATTTCCATCATGGAAAAGCTTCATTTCTGCACTTAGGAAACAATTATATCCTTTGGGTTATAAAGAAAAAGCATTAATTGAATGGAAATCTTTAAAACTAAGAAAAGGACAAACAGTGCAAGAATACACCGATGGATTTTGAAAAATGGCATTGATGCTAGATATCCCTTTACAAACACAAGAAACTCTTATGAAGTATATAGGAGGTTTACCTATGCATATTAGAAACACTGTATTCATGTTTGGACCCACTAACCTTGATGAGGTTTCTGTTCAAGCTATGTATATTGAAGTAGGAAAAACAGGTGTGTCAGGGGAATAATCGTCTTCAAGAAAAGAGGACAAGAGGAAAAGGCATGGAAAGAATTCAAATGCAGTGACGAGGAAGGAAGGAAAGCCCTCTTGCAAGCATTGCAAGAAAGAGGGATATGATGAGGACAAATGTTGGCAGTTGCATCCCAAGAAGAGGCCAAAGTGGTTCAAGGAAAAGAAGGGAATGCAAACAGTGGCAATGACAACAAGACCCACAGACTTGGGATCGGATTCAAGTGATGAATCAAAGATCTCATTGGTTGGTATGACAGGTAAAATTGGTGAAGGCATTGATTGTAGAAGCAACTTGTTTCATATAAGGGTAATCATGCGACACACTAAGATAGACACATTAATCGATAGTAGATCTCAATCTAATCTAATCTCAGAAGAATTGGTTAAGAAATTGGGGTTAAAAACACAACTACATCATAAGCCTTATGCACTTAAATGGATAAGCAATCATCATCAAATGCACATAACAAAGTAGTGCACAATCAAATTTGCAATTTCATCTAAGTTTGTGGATGAAGTAACATGTGATGTAGTGTCGTTAAGAGAATGTGGAATGGTCTTAGGTAGTCCATATTTATATGATCATAAGGCAATCTTCTACAGGACAAAGAACCAATACCAATTAACCAAAGCAGGTCAAGATTATGTGGTTCATGCTCATCATGTTAAAGCAAATAAAACACTTCAAACAATGGAACAATTAAAGAAGGTAGTGCAAGCAAGGAACAAACCAATAATTGTTTCAAATGAAGTAATCGATCTTAAGCAAGAACAAGAAATGATTGTTGAATGGAAAATCAATCATAAGTTGCTTCAAGCTAAGCTCATGTCGTGCAAATATTTCAAGTATATCAGCTCATTTGCAGTCGTCTTTTTGATACTATCATTAGTAATGTTGTCTACATGGATGATAGTGGCTTCAGTAAGATGTAACAGGGTTCAAATGGCTAACAATATACTGTCAGTTGCCATGATTGTGTTACAGTTGATCTTGATGAGACAGGTGCACAGGATAGAGTTCNNTGATTGTGTTACAGTTGATCTTGATGAGACAGGTGCACAGGATAGAGTTCCGAGACAGAGGACAAGTTGGGTGGCCTATCCCGAGCTTGTTGACTGGTAAGTAACCTTTTGGGTACCAAAAGGTATTTTAGTGGGGAGGTGTGATGTGAGATCGGAAGAGC
>CBVK0103888006.1:0-17184 GCA_900067695.1 Picea abies | reverse complement strand
AGATTTTGAACAGAAATAAAGAAGCCTCCCCCACAGAGACAAAGGCCCGAAGATGTAGGCAACGTTGTGCCGAACTCCGTTATCAATTCTCTTGTTATTATTTGTTGTTTATTACTTCATTTCAGATCTGTATATATGTATATGGCTGTCATAATTCCTCTCTTTTCCTCATTCTTTCATTAAGCTTCTCAAATGGTTAATTAACACATGGAATTAAAAACTCAACCACAGTCATTAAAAGATCTTTACGGATCAACTTCCCATAGGCTAATGTAAATGATTTTCACCCTCATTGATGATGGGAAATTGTGCATTTTCACTTAAGACATCTGCATGCCATTTATCTTCCCCTACTGATACTTTATGGTCATGTCAAACTCTATTAAGAAGTGTTGCCACTATGTCTACTGGGTGAAAACTTAAATTGAGTGGAAAAATAATCAATTGCAACATTATTCATATTCATAATGAATGGATTGCCTAGCAAGTAATGCCTCCTAACTCACAAAAAATGCAAAACTATGGTCATTTCCTTCTCATGAAAATGGCATCCTAACTCACCATCTTGCAACTTCTCACTCTAAATATATATATGACGACCTTCTTATATTGGAAATCCTCCATTGGCATGGTTTAAAGTGGTAGTCTACACCTCAAAGGCCTATCTAAATCATGGTAGCTTCAACATGGATGTTGTCTCAAGTTTGTGCTTCAACTCATAGAATGCTACTTAGCACCTCTTATATCACTTCCATGATCTATCCTTATTCAAAAAATTGTTAAGTCACATTGAAATACTTGAGTAGCCTTCAACAAATCTCTGACATTAGTTTTCCAACCCTACAAAATTCCTCACCTCATGATATGTTTGTGGCTCCTCCCAATGTTTAATGACTGTCATAAGTTCCATGCAAATGCATCCTTAACCAATCTAATGGCCAAAGAAAGGGATTTCAACTTGTTCAAAGACACACTTATACTTTTTCAAGTAAATTTGGTTCTCTTGCAATGCTTTGAAAACTTCAACTAAGCGCCTCTTATGGTATTCCATGTTCTCAATGAACACCACTGTGTCATCTAGATATATACCCATTGGCTTGTCCAAGAATGGATTGGAAACAACATTCATCAATGTGAAGAAGGTGGCTAGGGTGTCGCACAAGCCAAAAGGCATCACCAAGAATTAAAAACTCTCATATATTGTTGCATACTTCATCTTCACCTAATCCCCTTCTACAATCCTCACTTGATAATACCTCTGTCTCAAGTCCAACTTTGAGAACACCATGGCCTTAGCCAACTTACCTAAATAATTTACAACCAATGGTAGGGGATACTTATTTTGGATGATTTTCTTTTTCAACACATGATAGTCCAAGCACATCCTAAACTTAGGTGTATCCTTCTTCATTTGGAAGAGGAGGGGCGTGCAATAAGGAGACCTAGAAGGTTGTGTGAAATCGATGTTGATTAACCTACCGAGTTGTTTATTTAACTCTTCCAACTCAGGTGTTGATAGTCTATAAGGGGCCTTTACCTACGACCTAGACTTAGGCTCAAGCTCAATGTGATGGTCGATTGCATGCATAGATGGAAGCACTTTAGCAAAGTTCCTAACAACATATCAAATTACTTTTCCAACACAATAACAAGTGAAAATGGCACAAGCATCCATGATCCTCTTTATTTCACTACACCATTCAATGCTATGATGTATAGTCACTCATTAGGACACTGGGATTCCATGTTCATTTTGAGTGTAGACACCAATTGAACTTTTCCCTTCAACTTCCTTGAGTTTGTATGCACAAAATAGGTGTCTCACCATACTATTTGTTACAATAGAACTACCTTGGTTCTTCTCAAGAAGTCCTTCCCTAGAATGACCTCAAGTCATATAATTGCACTACTAGTAGGATTGTGGCATCCTTCCACTTATCTATCTAAACTAAAACCTTGTAAGAAACACTTTCTATTGTTTTTTCATTAGAATTGACTATATTAAGCGAATCCCAGTACAATCCAACTCTAAGCACAGGTTCCCTTACCAATTGCTTCTTCAAGAAGACGCAGGAGGCATTGGTGTGAAGGAATGCGGCGACTTGCCTCCCTTTCAATATCAAGTCCACATAATTTAGGTCGTTTTGGTCTTGCCTTCAACAACCTATCAAGGCATCCAAAACTTGCACTGGTTCCTCCAAGTGAGATTGCACCTCACTCTTTTCCATAGAAACCAACTGCTTGCAACTTTGTGGTAAATGGACTTCAACAAGAAACAAACAAGTCAAATCCTTACCTAGACTTGGAGCATACTACATATGGGTGCCCTGCAACCACTAATATAGGTTTGTTTACGTCTATAGTGGCCATCTCAGTTCAATTCCACTTGACCACATGATGGCTTGTAGTGGTCTTCTATTGTTGTCATGTGTACTTTTACGCTACCAAAGTGAAATCTAAGATGTAGTGGGATGTTCAAAAACGACTTGGATGAATTGACCATAGCTTGTAACATCACTTTAATGCTCTCTTCGTCCACAATTGCTTTACCTCCAATGCATAAAATTTTTCTTATAGTCAAAATGCCTCTTGGATCCAAATCTTGCAACTATTGTAGGGGAGGATGTCTACCCATCACTTGTTCCATCAAGTGTTTCCAAATGTGGCAGATAACTTTCCCAAACACCATCTTCAAACAATAGTGGTTTAGATGCTCTAATACCACTTGTCACAACCCCAAATATTGTGCCTACTCTTTTTTGTTTTGACATCCTTAGGATGTGCAAGATTGGTGAGTGGTAGTCCATTGACTTGATCACCTTGGATTGTTGGCACCTAGACTACACCTTCTTTGATAGGACCCAACCTAAAATGAATGCCCAATTATTTTTAGTGGTAATAGAACCAAATCTAACAAGGGAGACAAAGTCCAATTGTTGTCTCAAAAGTGTCCCTAACAATGCAAGTCTACAACTATCATAACGATTATTAGAATTCCACAAAAAGTAAACCATAATACTTAGAAACATTCCACCAAAAGTAAACCACAACACAAAGATACAAGCGACACCCTAATTGGGCACCTGAATTTTTATTAGAATAATGATACAATATGAGTCTAACAAAAGCAGTTTTGGTTGTCACCATAGTCCTTTAGAAGTACAAATAAGCATGAGTTCTCAAAGTCTCTTAACTACCCTTATATGCACAATTTAATTCTAAAGCACCCGTGGGCCTACCTTTAGGAGGTCCTATTTCTTCCATTGCTTAAATTGCCAACTTCTCTAGGTCACTCAGACTACTCCAACCCTAAACTTGCAACTCTATCACAAAACACTTGTTAATCACTTGATGATCTATCCTTTGCAACTGACAACCTCCGATTTATACAGTGAAAGGGAGCTACCCAATTTCCGTTGAACAAAGGCTAATGATCCACCTTCCATGTTCCATGTGGACCCATGAACCTTCTTCTTCTTATGTTACTCGAATGATTGCAACCATCCTTCTTAAGACGAGGGCACATGCTAAACTCAACACCCCAACTTGGTTCAACCATCCCACCTTGCAACTCATGGAATGATTCCAAGACCAACACCTTGCACACTAACTCCAAACAATCCAAGATGTCTTCCTCACAATGTGACGCGTTCACTATTGGGACCACAACTTCCCTTGGAATACGTTTATACGACCCCAAAAATTGATATTGTGCCAACTATATCTCTTATCTAGTATATTTGTTGTCTTTTAATATTTTACAACTTGTTAGTACCAATCTAGTTATTCCATAAACTTGGAGTGTTTTTGTGACCATATTATCACATTTTTTAAGGCATCTGTGGAAAACTATAGTGGTACACCATTCATTTGATGGAGACAGCCATGCCACTTGGTGGCAGGTCACACTCCCACACCTGTCTTCTACTTACAAGCCACATGATTCCCATACTCTACAACTTTGGAACATTTTTTTCAAGGCACTCTTTTCTATGGTATTCCACTTAGTGAGTCTCTTAACATCACAAACATCCGACTCTACAACTTCCTCATCGCAAACTTCCACTGCTTCGGAAGACATCCTACTTCTCAACTGGAATGACAATGACTTTTGTTGGTTAAAAGCAAAAACCCTTTCAAGAAACATTATACTTTATGCCTTTGTTCTTGTTTTTGTTAGTAGTTGCAGCTTTGACTTGGGTCAAAAAAGTTTATAGTTTAGTCATAGACAATTTTGTTGGCTTATAGTAAGCCCTTTTATTCTTATATATCTAGTTTTCGACATAGTAATTTATAGCAAGGTTTTCAAAAATTCTAAGTTATGTATTAGGGTCTTACCCTAACCTCCCTACTTTAGGCTACCTACAAGTTAGTTAATCATTGTATGTGGACATCCCCTTTGAATAAGGTCCATCGTATAATAGTGGATACTTATTTAATGTAAAAGGGTCCACTTTATAAGGCCCATTAGGTAGTTGGTATCCATTAATGAAGGGACCAAAAGTAGTTAGGGTTTTTTCTATGGAAAATATATTTAAAGAGATAGGAGACTTTGGAATGTTTGTCTTATTTTGTGTTTTTGGAGTTTTGATCAATGAAATGTTGCCCCACCTTAAGTGGAAAGTGAATATTATATTCTACTTTGCATTATTAATATACAAGGGTATATTTACAAACTTTATCTTATTGTCTCTTGTTTTTGGTTAACCTACAATTATATTCTCTATATACCTAGTCGTGGTTCAATTTTCAAGGGTTAATTAGCAATACAAGTGCCTACATCTAAAAGGCAAGGTGGTTAACATTGAGTCTACAATCCAGGTTATGAAGGAAACAATGAACCAACAAGGATACATCTTGAAAATATTAGGCGACCTCTTGAATACCCATGTATCATATACAAACATTGATTCGACCAAGGAGGAATTACGATCCCCAAAGTACATGATACACACATATTTTTGGATAATCATTGCCTACACTTTCTGGATCACACTTCATGGGACTGTTTTCCAAAGGTTGACATGATCAAATTTTATGGCTCAGATTCCTTAGGGTGGGTTACCAAATGGAACTTTATTTCTCTCTCCATGGAATTATTGATGACCTACACAAACTAAACATGGGGATATTATATTTGGATTTTGAATGTTGACAATGGTATAGGAAGGTTATAAAAGCTACATCGTCTGGACCCAATTTGTGCAAGTACTTTATGTTTGTTTTGAACATGACACTCACCATTTAGGACACTTGACAAAATTACACCAAACATGCACAATTATAGAATATATTACTACCTTTAAGAAATTGGTAATCCACACAAATGGCCAATTTGATTTATTTTTTAAAGAATGTTTCATCAGTGGTCTCGATATTTATTTTTTAAAGAATGTTTCATCAGTGGTCTCAATGAAGCAATTAAAACACACATCATGATGCAGTTCCCACAAAAATAGTTGGAAGTTTCTAACAAAGCTAAAGAAGTTAATATAATGATCGATGAACAAACCAAAATACCTTTATTCACTACTTTCCCTACCCCTTCTGTGACGACTACCACCAACTCCTCTATTATGCACTTGGTTATGTTATATTGAACATAAACAAGAATATCACATAAATTACCAATGAAACAACATAATATAGAGAATAACACACCAAAATGATACCTTTATTGAAACGAAAGCAATGTTCACTTGCCTCTTTGAGGGGGAAACCTCTAACAGAGCAATGCTCTATTACAATAATTCTCAAGACAAAGACTTCTCATGCACTCGAATCCTATTTATACTAAATCTATCTACCAAAAGAACAATCTAGAGGAAAATCTTTCTAGAAGCGGAAGCTTCTATTAGGTCTTCTTACATTTGACTTATTATCCTTATTACTAGGCCTTATTTATTAATATCGGCCTTTGTTACATGGAAAATATATTATTCTACCTACATGAGGGGTTAGGGAGGTTAGGTCCCTAACATGCCCTCCCCCTTAAAAACAACGTTGTCCTTAAGGCTTGAGATGAGGAAATTGCTACAGAATGGTAGTAAGCTCCCAGGTGGCATCTTCTAGTTGTGTGTCCTTCCATTGAACTAAAAATTCCTTGATAGTGTGCTGGCAGAGACGACGCTCGCGTTGGTCCAAGACTGCTTGTGGCTGCAACCAAATGGAACCTTCCTCATCCAACTCAGGTAGAATGGTATGAGTTTGGAACCTCGTGTCGAGCACTTTTTTTAAGCTACATGAAAAACATGATGGAGCTTAGATTGGCTGGGAAACTCTAACTGGTAGGCCACTAGCTCCACTCTCTTGAGAATACGATAAGGACCATAAAATTTGGGGGCAAGTTTTTGACAATCTAGGGATTTGAGTGAAGTATGCTTATAAGGTTTCATATGAAGAAACACTTGGTCCCCTTCAACAAATTCACGTTCATAACGACCCTGATCTACTTGTTGTTTCATGCGATTCTGAGTCGTGACCAAATTTTCTTTGAGAGTACAGATAATGGCCATGCAGACTGTAAGAGTTTGATCCACCCACTGAACCTTGGAGACACCAGACATGTATGATAGAACTAAGGGTGTATTTTTTCCATAAACTGCTTCAAAGGGAGTCAAGCGAGTGGTAGTATGGTAAGAGGTGTTGTACCACCATTCAACGAGGGGTAACCACTAAACCAACTGATTTTGTTTGTTAGATGCAAAATACCTCAAATAGATTTCCAAACACTTGTTGACTGATTCAATTTGTCCATAAGTCTGAGGACGATATTTTGTGCTGAGATGCAATTGGGTTCCTTAGAGTTAGAACAATTCTTTCCATAAAGTGTTGGTGAAAGTGGGATCACGGTCATAAACAATAGAATGAGGCATGCCATGAAGTTTGAAGATATTATCCATAAAAAATTGAGCCACGGTGGATATTATGAATGGGTGTTGAAGAGCACATAAATGAGCATATTTGGAAAGACGATCCACTACTACCATGATCATTGACTTATTTCTTGATTTAGGTAAGCCAACAATGAAGTCCATAGAAATATCTGTCCAAATAGTAGGTGGAATTAGAAGCGGTTGGAGTGTGCCTGGAGCTTTGACTGTCTTGCCCTTATTGCATTGACATGTATCACATTCAACCACAAAGGTGTGGATGTCCTGTTTCATACCGTCCTAAAAACAAATGTTTGAATCATTTATAGGTTTTGGTAAAACCAGAATGCCCAGCTGTAGGTGAAGCATGAAACTCAGAGAGCACGTTGGATTCGAGGTTCGACTGTTTGCTTAAATACATGCGACCTTTATAATGAATCTCTCCATGGTGTCACGAGTACCTTGGAGAAGCTTGAATATCTTGCTACAATGTTTGTATTAGTCTTGAAAGTTTGAGGTCTTGCAACCATTCCCGGTGAACTTCCTGAAGCCAATCTATGACAATGAAAGAGAGGGAAAAAAGGGACCCATCTTCTTCATATTTTCAGGAAAGGGCATCAACCACCACATTTTCTTTTCCTTTTTTGTAAATGATCTCATAATCATATCCAAACAGCTTGGTTACCCATTTTTGCTGCTTCAGGGAAGAAATTATTTGTTCTAGAAAATACTTGAGGCTTTGATGATCAATTTTAATGTGGAAGCGTTGCCCTAAGAGATAAGGACAACAGAGATCCACAACATACAAAATAACCAATATTTATTTTTCATAGGTGGATTGGCCCAAATGGTGCTTGGACAATTGTTTATTGGTGAAATCCAAAGGCTGACCATCTTACATGAAGACAACCCAATGCCTTTCCTAGAGGTATCACATTCTAGTACAAAGGTCTTGTTGAATTTAGGGAGAGCCAAAACATGAGTAGTGCACATAGCCACTTTCAAAGCTTGGAAGGAATGGTTGGCTACTGGAGTCCAACTGAAAGCATTATTTTTAAGGAATGTTGTGAGGGGAGATGCATTTTTTCCATAATTCTGAACAAACTTGTGATAATAGTCCGTCAAACCTAGGAAGCCACACATACTTTTAAGAGTTTTCAGGCACAACCAATCCTGCATAGCTTCAATTTTATTTGGATCCACCCAGACACCATCCTTGTTCACAATATTTCCTAGGTACTCCACTTCAAAGGCTCCAAAAGCACATTTAGACTGCTTAAGAAAAAGTTTTTGCTGATACATTAGCTGTAGAACTTGAACCACATGAGAAAGATGGGCTTGCCAAGTTTTTCTATAGATCAGAATATCATCAAAGAAAACCAAGAAAAAATGACGGAGGAAAGGACAAAAGACATGATTCATGATTCTTTGAAAAGTGGAGGGAGCATTACAAAGGCAAAATGGTATAACAAAGAAATCATAGTGACACTCGTGAGTTCAGAATGTAGTCTTGGGAATGTCTTCTTCTTTCATATGAATTTGGTGGTAACCAAAGCATAGATCAATTTTGGTAAAATACTGAGCACCACTTAATTAATCCAAAAGGTCATCAATCACATGAATGGGAAATTTGTCTTTGATGGTGTGTTTGTTGAGGGTGCGAAAATCATGACACATGCACCAAGTACCTTGTTTCTTGAGTACCATGACTACTGGAGAAGAATAGGGGTTGGTACTGAGACAGATGACATCAAATTATAGCAATTCTTGAACAATATTCTCAATTTAATTCTTCTAGGCGAAGGGATGACGATAAGGGTGAACATTTGGAGGAAGACTGTCTGAAACTAGAGGAATGGAATGATCATGGACACCTCAAGAAGGGGGAAGTCCCTAGGGGGTTTAAAAAATAGCTTGGTGTTGGGAGAGGATATATTGGAGGTCGTGATGGAAAGAGGGTGTCTCATCCGCTTGAATGGAAAGAAGTTGGGAAATAATGCCAAAATGACCTTTTCTGAGGATCTTTTCCATTCGATGGGAACTGATGATATCTGGTGACTCTGTTTTGATTCCTTGGAACTAGTATCATTGGCCCTCCTTCTGGAAGTGCATGGCTAATTTATGGAAATCCACGGTGATAGGGTTGAGAGTGTGTAACCATTCAACCCCAAGTACAATGTCACAACCGCCCATGTCAATAACAAACATATGAAATTTTAGGTAGTAATGAACAATTTGTAGGTGCACATTTTCACAACGCCCTCCACATTTCATGGAACCCCCATTGAAAATCATGGTTTGGAAATGATTAACTGGACGGATATAGAAATTAACTTCTTGGGAAATGCGGCGATGAACAAAATTACGGGTGCTACCACTGTCAACTAGAATGATGACCTTCTAGATCTTAATGTATCAAATTAACTTAATGGTTTGGGGAGCAGAGAAACCCGTGAGTGCATTCAGGGAAATCAATGGTTTAACTTTTGGTGGATCAGAGGGATGATTAAGATTAGTCGGTGGGGGTAGCTCGGGTACATGGGAAACATCTTCCTCTTCTTCAGAAACATTCCTCATTCATATCCATAAAAAGATTTTTTTCCTTACATTTGTGCCCTGGAAAATACTTGTCATCACAATTATAACAAAGACCCTTAAGTTGGTTTTCACCCATTTCGGCTCGAGTCAATTTTTGGATCTTGAGGGGAGTTGCAGGAGGGGTGGATAGGGTGGGTTTAGGGTGAGGAATAAAGGGTTTTTTTTCTGGTTTGGGATGATACTACTTGTTGTGCTTCCTTGGCCCTTTTAGTAGCTTCCAACCAAGTCTGGGGGTGAGCCATGAGGACATGGGAACATATTTCATCCTTGAGGCCATTGATAAATCATTCCCTGAAAAAAGCATCTGTCATGTCCTCCATTCTGAAATCCAATTTCTCAAAGGAAGCTATAAACTCTTCCACAAGGCTAGTTTGTTTCAACTTGGTCAAACAACCTAAATGATGGGTGTTAGTGTCAAAGTGGTCATAAAGATTTGCAACAAACTGTGTCCAAGACACATACCCTTGACGTGCCTTTTTATGCCATTGCCACCATTACCAGCGTTCAGGATCCAAATGGAAAACACCATAACGGAGTTTGTCCAACTCATCGGTAATGTCGTGCAAAGGGAACTAGTGTTCCATTTGGGTGACCCAGTCCATGGGGTATGAGCCATCAAATTTTTTCACATCCACTCTAGGAAGGCGTAGGAAAGTGATTGGAATGAAAATTTTGGGAAGTGGAGGAAGTATCACCTTCAGGGTGCAAAGGCTATTCAGATGAGGAAAGGCCTCCAGTAATATTCAGTTTGGCGAAGAGCTGGACATTAAAGGATTCAAGTTGGCTTTCCATGTGGGAAAAGAGGTCCTTCATCATGTCTTGTTTCAGGGCTTCCATTTTGGCATCTATGGTGGAATGCATGGAGGAATTGATGGTGGAAATATTGGCATTGATTTTATGCAATTCGTTCTGGGTCATGGAGAGATCAAATGACAAGGTATTGAAGCGTGCTTCAAGGTCTTGGTTGCGGGTGTGGGCCATGGTGAAAGGGAGAACAAGAAGGGGGTGGGTGGGTCCACACATAAAATGGGTTGCAAGAGAAGGATATAACGACAATGATGGAAAAAAGGGGAATCCAATGGGATAATTCCCAAATAAGGGGGGTTGGGACGGGGTTCTGTTTCTATCCCAAGGGTTGGGGTGTTCAAGGTTCCCACAGACAAGGGTTTGCCCCGTGCTATAGATCTTTGATATATGCGAAGGGTCGAATAGTAGTACTCGACCCAATATTTTAGGGCACCAACTAAGGAGGATAGACCATACCCTTAATCGTACTACCCGATTACCGAGGTATTAGAGAGTATCTTTTCGAGTGTTGTTCTTGGTGGCACTATAACAATCAGGCAACCGATCGATTGATCTATAACGGAGTTCATGATGGCTAGGAAAGTCTCTATACAAGTTCTGTCTAATGCACTACCACTTGAAGGGGTACCAATAGGGGTTACAAGGGTTTCCAACAATGTGAGCTTAAAAACCTCTTGTATTTCCTGCGTGTATACTTCCCCGACTGTGGAGTTATGGAACGAAAAATCATTGTAGTTTAAAGATGCTGAAACACGCCTCTACCCTGAATTTTTTTTTACCCACAATTCCTGCCTATGAAAGTGCTTTGATACCACTTGTTATGCACCTCGTTATTTTATATTGAGAAGAAATAGGAATATCACATATATTACCAACAAAACAACAAAATACAGAGAATAGGACACCAAAATGATACCTTTATTGCAACATAAACAATGTTCACTTGCCTCTTAGAGGGGGAAACCTCCAACAAAGCAACGCTTTATTACAATAATTCTCAAGACAAAGACTTCTCATGCCCTCAACTCCTATTTATACTAAATCTATCTACCAAAATAACAATCTAGAGGAAGATCTTTCTAGAAGCATAAGCTTCTATTAGGTCTTCTTATATTTGAATTATTCTCCTTATTACTAGGACTTATTTATTAATATCGACCTTTAATACATGGAAAACATATTATTATACCTATGTGAGGGGTTAGGGATTTTAGGTCCCTAACATCCTCCAACTCACAGCCAGTCCAAATCCACAAGTTATCTCCCGAAGAGATGGAAAAATGTCAATGCCTCCATCTTTGCTATAATTGTGATGAACGATATTTCAAATGGTACAAATGTAAAGAACATAAATTATTTTAAATGGTTGTATCTCCACATGAATACTGAGAGGAAATTCCTATTGAATACACTCTTGAACCAACTTTGGAAGACAACACCCCCTCCCATGGAAAATGAAGCCCCCTTTCAAGCTCCTAACGAGGAATCCCTTTCTCTCCATTCCCTATTAGGTTTCTCGACACCCAAAACCTTGAAATTGATTCACTACATCAAGCACCACAAAGCGATTGCGTTGATTGAAAACAACAATACTCACAATTTTATCTATGGGAGAGTGGCCCAAGACACCCATTGTTATGTACGTCCCATATCTACTTTTTAAATTATGATCGCCAATGGTGGTATGATGAAATGTGGGGGCCGTTGTGAAAATGTGAAACTACAAATTGGTGAGTATCATCTCAAAACTCACATATTTGCTATTGAAATGGGTGGTTGTGATATATTTCTCAGGGCATAACCATTACACACTTTGGGACCAATCACTATGGATTTCAAAGAATTATACATGAGCTTCATGTAGGAATGACAAAAACATACCCTTAAGGGGATTATACCTAATTCCCTTGAAATGATCACCTCTCATCATAAGGAGAAGTTGTTGAAGAAAGACCACTCATGTGTTATTGCAGAATTTAATGCCATACAAATAGTTGACATCACACGACAAAAGATTCACCCTGATTTGCAAATGGTTCTCTCTAAGCATCAATAGGTATTTGAAATGCCACAATATTTAGCACCTTCACATGAGGAACATGACCATGGTATTCGCCTCATTCTAGGTAGTCAACGACACAATCTGCGTCTTTATTGGCACCCTTCTGCATAGAAAAGTGAATTTGAAAAGATCATTAAGGAATTGTTGGAGGTGGGAGTCATACGTCCCAATACTATCCAATATTCATCATCGTTGGTCATGATATTAATGAAGGAAGGTACTTGGTGCATGTGTCATGATTTTAAGGCTCTCAATAAGTTGACCATCAAAAGCAAATTTCCTATACCAATTATTGATGACCTCTTACATGAACTTCATTGAGCCAAGTTTTTTACTAAACTTGACCTTTGTTCCGGCTACCACCAAATGAAGATGAAAGAGGCATACATCCCTAAGACTGCGTTCCGTACACATGAAGGTCATTATGAGTTTTTAGTGATTCCTTTTGTCCTTTTTAATTCTTTATCAACCTTCTAGAGCTTCTTGAACAAGATATTCCACCCATTCTTGTGCAATTTTGTGCTAGTATTCTCTGATGATATTTTGATCTACAACAAAACATGGGAATACCACGTAGAGCATGTTGATATAGCATTGCAATTCCTGCAGGATCACTAGCTATTCGTAAAATGATTCAAATGTGCTTTTGGGGCTTCAAAGGTCAAGTACTTGGGTCACATTGTAAGCCATGAGGGAGTACGAGTTGATCTCAAGAAAGTAACAACTATGCAAGATTGACCCCATCCCCAAACCTCGAACAATTTGCATGGATTCTTAGCTCTTATAGGTTACTACAAGAAGTTTGTTAAGAAATTAAGGAAAACATGTTGTTCCCTTAGCCTCGTTACTAAAAAAGAATGCCTTTGTTTTGAATGAGGCTGTTGAACAAGCCTTCTCAGCTTTAAAGGATTCCATGTGCACTACTTCAATATTAGCAGTACTGATGCAAGAAGGGATCCCTTTGGAATTCATTGGTAAGAAGTTATGTGACTAAAATTTGGGTAAACCCACATATGAAAAAGAGATGATGGCCCTCCTGCATGCAGTAGAGACCTGGTGCCCATACCTCATTGGGAAACATTTCCAGATCAAGACTGCCCATCATAGTTTGAATTACTTTCTTGAACAAAGGTGATCCTTACCAAAGCAACATAAGGGCCACCAAGATACTAGGGTATGACTATGAGATTATCTATAAGAAAGGTAAAGAAAATGTGGTAGTTGATTTATACCCTTCAATTTGAGGAGGATGGATCCATCTTCACCTTATCTTTACCCATTTCAAGTTGGTTTGATGAATCCAATCAAGAATGGTTGGAAAATGACACTATCATTCAACTCATCCATAGGCTTCATAAAGATCCCAACCCTCCTAAGGGGTATACACGATAACTAAATACATTGAAATATAAATGATGCATTGTTCTAGTAAAAAAATCTTCTTTAAAACAAAGATTCTTATATGAATTTCATTCATCACCTATAGTCGACTAGTCTGGATTTCATAAAACATATGAATGAACTAAGTCACTCATTCTCTTGGGAGGGCATGGAAATTGACATCCAGGATTTTGTGGCAACCTATGACACTTGCCAAAGAGACAAATGGGAGACAACAAAGATACCATGGGCATTGCAACTATTGTTGATCCCAACACACATATGCAACGACATCACTATGGATTTTATAGTGGGATTTTTTAGGGTGGGCAACAAATCCATTATCATGGTGGTAGTTGAACTTCTTTTCAAATTTGCTCATTCTTGTGCCTTATCACATCCATTTACCCCCTCCTCAGTTTCCTAAGTCTTCCTTGATCATATTTTTAAATTACATGGCATGTCCACTTCCATTATATCTCATTGGGTCCCTATCTTCACTAGCAAATTTTGGTAGGAGATATTTAAACTATAGGGTGCATAGCTAAATATGAGTACTGCATTTCGTCCCTAAACAAATGGTCAAATTGAAGTGGTCAACAAGTGCTTATAAACATATTTAAGATGCTTTACTTAAGAAAAACCACACCAATGGGCACAATGGCTTCCCCTAGCATAATGGTGGTACAATGCCTCTTCTCATGGAGCTAACAAAATGACCCCATATGAAGTAGTTTATGGCCAAAAATCATTGTCAATCATTTCATATGTACCAAGTGCTTGTAAGGTTTAGGCAATGTATCACACACTCCACACTAGAGAATCCATTCTCCACATTCTAAAGGACAATTTGGTTATGATTCAAAATAGAATGAAGAAACAAGCATACCAACATCACTCTGAACATTCATCTGTATTAGGAGACTAGGTGTTTCTTCACCTTCAACCTTATAAACAAACATCACTCAAAGACAAAACACCTTAGAAGTTAGCACCCAAGTTATATGGACCCTATGACATCATCCAACACATTGAATAAGTGGCCTACAAATTGGCTCTACCAACTCACTGCAAGATTCATTAAGTGGTTCATGTGTGTTGTTTAAAGAAGGTCATGGGATCAAAGTACAAAGTGCAAACCAGCTCACTCGAACTTGATGAAGAAGGCTCCATTTAGATTTAGTTGGAAGTCGTATTGGATACAAAGAGTGTCAATTACGCTAGTGCATGATTAATGAAGTATTGATCCAATGGAAAGACATGCCACCTGAAGATGTCACATGGCAACCAACCACAATCCTGCAACAATTTGCTCATCTTTATCCTTGAGGACAATGTTGCTTTCGAAGGGGGAGGGCATGGTAGGGTCCTACCATAACCTCCCTACTTTAGGCTACCTAGGAGTTAATTATTTGTTGTATGCGGCCATCCTCTTTGAATAGGGTTCATTAGATAGGGTTGGAACCTACCCTCTTATGTAGAACTAATAGATCATTTCAGGGTGCATGGTTTTCCTTAATGATGATGAATCAACCCACAATCATGAATATCATCTAATAATAACTATCATCAATACAAGTTGAGAACCCTTTCATTTAATAATGATTATCCTCCCTTCAAATTGACAACTCTATTAGTAGTTGTCCTGCAAGTTGACAACCCTATCATATCATCCCATAATTGTTGTACTCAGTGCAAGTTAAGTTGACAACTCAATTATGCAAGTTGACAACTTAATTAAAAAAAATAAGTTTTGAATATCAAAATCGGAGATGGTACCTTTGAAATATTGAATTGAACACGCCTTTGGTCCAGTGACAATTTGCGATAAGTGTGAACACCTGTTTTGCGCATGAGTCATTGACAAGAGAAGAGTTAGACCCACCGTCTTATTGCGTTTTCTGTGATTTCCCTTACCTTTGTCGATTTCTTTTTGGCCAACGAACTGAAGGGTAAGCGTGTCCTTTTACTTTTCATCCTGACTGCACTAGACACATTTAAAGACGACTTCGGTCTCGCGGAATTTAAGTGAATGGGGATAAGGTCACGTGTGGGGATAACTTGATTCTCAGTATCTAGTTATTTTGGCAGCATCATGGTTTATTGGAGTCCTTTCGATTCTACAAAAGGAATGGTGGGAGTCCACTCATTCCTTGTGATTCTTTAGAATTTTGTTTCTGTGCTCGAAAAGCATTAAGAGAAGCTTTCCAAGATCACCATACTTTTGTTGAGTTAAGANGTTAGGAAGGTTGGTAGTGTGATCAATATTTTGAAAATGAGATCTAATATTAAGTTAGTGTTAATAGTTTATAAGTTAGTGTTTAGCAGGAAATTTATAACTTAGCAAGGGTTGAGACGTCTAAAAACACACCTATAGGAGCATCAACAAGGTAGGTCAATGTAAGGGTGACATAACTTTTGTATGCAAGCTCCAATTGAGATATTGAAAAGGTCTAGATGTATAAAACAATGTAATTAGGTTGAGAATTTTTTTTGCAAAAATTTAACCCCAAAAATGTTCTTTGATATCTCAAATAGCTCTACAAAATGACAATCTTTAAACATATGCTAAGTGGATTCACTATTCTCTCTGCACATAACCTTATGTTTTTGCAACCTATTCCATGTCATAATTTTATTTTTCATTACCAACTAGATAACTCTTTTATTGACTTCGCCACCAGAGATATAGAGAATAACTTGGCCATGACTTGGCCACTATAGATATAGAGAATAACTCCAAATCCTACGGCGAGATATATATATATATATATATATATATATAACAGAGATATATATATATATATATATATATATATAACACCTACTCGTAAAATACTGTCTTTTTTTTATCAGTGCAATCACTTTCACCAAGTTTATAAAACGAACATTTCTCTTCCCAGCAATATATAAAATAAATATGTACAAGTTTATATATTTTTAATTTTTTCTGAAAATATATAATAAATATGTATAATTTACATGTATAAAATAGTAACATAACACGCCAATATAGAAATCATGTACAAATTTTAAAAAAAATCACCGTACAAGTTTATATATTTTTATTTTTTTTTGAAAATATAAAATAAATATGTATAATTTACATGTATAAAACAGTAATATAACACGGCAATATAGAAATCATGTACAAATTTAAAAAAAATCACCGAACATAATATATTTTGTTTTTATGAGTGTAATCGGTCTCACCAAGGCTACTAACATTTCTCTTCCCACACAATGATATTGATGATATTATCATTGTAATCGCTTTCACCGGTGTATAAAACTAATTTTTTCCTAAAACACAATGATATATATATGATATATTTTTTAATGAGGATATATAATGTTTTTTTACAATTTTTTTTTATTATAGAAATACAAATCAACAGTAAATTAAATATATTTTTAAAGTTTTTAATTTGGGATATATATATATATATATATATATATATATAT
>CBVK0103887961.1:0-15472 GCA_900067695.1 Picea abies | reverse complement strand
CCCCCCCCCCTCTAAGTGTGGTAGGTGTGTCCAAAAAGAAGAGAACTCCCCTTCAACTGAACGACTTCCATGCAGACTTTCATGTTGGAGGTGTAATCCTGAAGTGTGAAGCACATAGACATGTTCTCCAACCATGCGTCGGTGGCTAGGCCGTCTTTGGAACCCATGAACTTGATAAAATTCCCTTTCTCAAGTTATTTGTGTATACTTCCACTACCATATGGAGAACGTTGTGAACCCTCATTTGGTATATATGCTCGGACCTCATCTTGATCCACGAGGTTAATCAAAGCCTTGGACATCCTATAGAAGGATTTCATCAAACCTACCACGTCTTCCAAAACAACACGTATTGGCTCATTATTATGTTCATCTCCCTGGGGATTAGACCCTTCTCGCATGGGTATTATAGAAGGTGTCATACCTCTTCCTATAGTACCATGTCGTCTACTTCCCCTGCATCCTCTAACCGTCATTACCTACATGGACAAATTTCAAATTTAGTTAGCGATACAATTCAGTCATTCATTTAACACGGTGGAAGGAATAACAGACCAATTTCACAGGGTTGAACCAGCTCTGATACCATATGTAACAATCCCTCTATTACATCATATAAATACATGAGAAACAGTCTAATGTTTTTCTTTGTAAGCATTCAAAATCTTCATCAGAACAAGAGAAAAATTGCATTAACATACTTCAGTCAATTGGAGTCAATTCATGATAATAACATATATCAATAAAACACATTCTTCTTCTCTCAATTCATTTGCAAATCTAGATTTAGATACTAGTTAATGCATGAAGGAGTGTGTCACTTCACTTAAAGTGAAATACAACTACCCACCCAACCTATCATGCAAGGTTAGGACTTCTAAGACACATAATCAACACTAAAGTCTACGATTCATTCAATTGATATTGACCATTTAAGGTCTCAATACTGGCGATTGTTATGAGGAACAAGGAAGTGTCTAATTCCCATATTTTCAATTCATTCTAAAATTCAAATATAAGTTCTAGCATTCTTAACTACCTTTCTTCAAAATAGAAATCTAGAAACATATCACCACTTCATAACACTAAATGCATGCTATTACAATAATTCATCATCTTATTCAATTTAAAGAATAGGAAGAATTTTCATTAATCTCGACAAAACCTATAGTAAAAACCAGAGATCATTCAATAAGCAATCTTTTGTTATGATAGTCTCAACATTGTAAGTTTACCTGGTAAAGGTGTGACAGTCCTACAGGTTCAGTGAAGTATATAGATATGTGATTCATATAACAATTAAAATAGGAAAGAAAAGGAGAGGAAATCTCTCAAAACAAGGTAGAAACCACAAGCCTATTTTGTACCATGGTGAAGCAATAGATACTATGAAGAAATAACATGTAACCGAAGGAAAGTATTTTCTAAGACTGAGTTAAAATTTCTGTAAGAATCCTGAGGCTTATTTCATGTATCACAACACAACACTTCCAGAGCCACTTCTAGCAGTGCATATACAAGCTCCATAAAGCCCAAAGTTTAGAAAAAACAGTGCGAATAAAGACAGGGGAGGTGCAAAATACACACTCAACAATTAGAATCTAAAGCTCAGGAGGGATGCACTAATGAACAATGGAGTTATTTTCAAAGTAAAATGTCAAGAAGGAAACATATGGTAATGTCATCAATTAAATATTTGATCACTCTTAAGGATCAAAGATCTTGTTTTAGGTACAAAAGCCAAAGCTCAAAAGAGATAGCGCTTTCGAAGTCACACAGGCGATCATATTTCAGAAAGAACAATTGACAGGTTGAAACTTTTAAGAGTCGAGCATCTGGAGCCGAAGATGAATTCTCAGAATGAACATGCGAGGTTTGACCTATGAAACAAATCGTAAGTTAAAATGACCATCCAATCAAATAAAGTTGAAGGATATGATAAGCAAGGCCAAAGGCTAAAGATCATGAATGACCAAATTCCCGACAACCATTGGATCTTGTTAAGATTTTTTATTTAAAGACTGATAGTTCGAAAAATTCAAGATGATCGAGGTTTAAGATCTATGGAATCTCACTCTGACAGAAAAGGAAAGTTGAAACAATGAACAACCCAGAGTCTAGAACCTCGAAATTAATTTGGACCATTGATCCATAATTGATCATAGTCATTGGATGGAATACAAATGGAAGGAAAGTGTAATCACGTCCATGCTAACCACTTTGAAGTTGACCACTTTGGAGAAAGGAATTCCATAGTATGTAAGAGTACCCAAAGGATGAAGCCCCAAAGTCACGAAGTAAGACACATGACAAGACACTAAGATCCCACATCATCATAGTCCACATCAGCAAGATCATGTTAGTAAGGAAACGTGGTGCAAATAGATAGTGACAAGTGTCAATTTCTAGTTGGCACTCTAGGTATGAAATTTATAAATCAAGGTGACATGTGGCAAACATCTATCCAGTGCCATGTCAACAACAATGTCACTCCAAGAGTATGTCACTCTAGGAGATTTGAATCCAAAGTGATCATAGATCTCTGAAGTTTCATATATCTGAAGCCATTTCTAGCCGTATATCGGAGCAAGGTATAGGGACCATTGATCTCGAGTTTAATGAGATTCGACTCTCTGGCTAAGTTAAAGGTAAATTTTTAAGGTTGCGAAGACCCTAAAGTTTTGAACTTACAGAGTAAAGGAGATCCGTAGATATAACTAACAACAATGACCGTTGAATTTCAAGTCTTTAGTTGTTTGGATTTCAGTAATTAGGAACTCTGGAGGAAAATAGTTGTTTCTTACAAGGGTGATGAACTCCCAGAGTTTCAAACTCTAGAGTGGACAACAACCGTCTTCAGTTTGGTAATCTGGGTCGAACAGACTCAAGATATGAAGCAGGAAATACCCCAAAGGTCGTATTTCCATAGTGGATCTCCACCGTAGAAACTCTTATACAAAAAATTAATGCCATCCGATAGATTAGATTACTAAAAATTATGAAAGATGGTGGGTAGGGTTAACCTAGAACTGTCGATCAACTCAACTCAAGACCAGATTCGACCAATGAGCACTTTAGGAGAAAAGGAGTGTTTAGTTTAAGGAACCTCTGAAGCATCAGAGTCCTAGATCTCGGAATAACACCATTTGGTTAGCACTGGGTTCTAGCCCCTGGTCACATGCCTAAATTGTTAATGAAAAGGACTAATTCCCAAGAATGAAGTAAGTAAAAATATAAGTCCAGAGACCTTCACACAGACATCCCAAATCCCAATTTTTTTAAATTGAGATACTAAAGAATAAATATTTCCTCGTCACCAATAACTTTGGTTAACCAAGAATTGGAATCGAAAAACACACTAAATTTGGATCAAGCAAAACCATCGAAATCCATCATCGAAAGAATTGAAATTTATCAATAACTGAGGGAGTTTGATAAAAAATGGATCTAATTTTCAATCTGTCAGGATCTCATCATAAGAGTTGTTCAAGAGATAAATTAAATTCAATAGGGAACTTATTACAATCATATTTACACAAAATCAACAGAATCTATAATGCCATGAATTGGAAGACAATTTCCACAGACATTTCCTGATACAATTTGCATGGAGAGTATAAAGCAAAGTTTCCAAATAATGAATCTATTTAGGATTCGACAAGGTTTCCAACTAAGGATTCACGAACACAAAAATCAGACTTGACTCCATAGTTTACCAGATACACTAATAATGTCCTAAAATAAATTCAACTAACTTTGATCATACAAATTCACAATGAATAACGTATGAATTTTAGAACAAAGATCATGCACCAATATAAAATAAGATATAGTATGAAAATCAAGACACTCAAATTTGTTTTGCGGGGACATCCAAAATTCAGATAAATATAAAGACTAAAACCATTATAACCATTATCCATTGACAACAAAAGTAACCATGGGAATTTAGGATTTCCATTGATGCTAACAAACTATTATAATATGACATGTTAATACAATGAAACTTTAGAATATAAAATACCAGAACCAATGAATGTTGCAGATTGAAGATCCCTTTGATCTAGTGCTCCTTCCTCTCTTTCACTTTCTAATCACAAAGACTTCACCAATACCTCCCAGTCAACACTAGGACTACTCTTCTTCCCCGTTATCCCCCCGAGCTCCAAAGGGGTTGTTACACATCAAAATTACTCACTTTGATAGTGTCACAAGTGTCGTCATTACAAAGGTCGCAAGTGTCACATGTTTCTCACAAGTGTCGTAAGTGTTAAAGAAAGCATGCTTCCATGATGCCTATGTCATGCCTATAACGACATGATAAGGACACTTGAAACACCTCAAACATTTGATTTGGAAGAGGAGAAATGAGTCAGCAGGCTCATGAACCTTTTGCCATCTAAAAGCACCTCAAAAACTGAGATTTTGAAGGAGAGTGCTCCCCTATACCTCTTATGGGAGTGTTGGCGCTCCCCCTTACACTATCTGGGAGCGTTATAAAGCTTCGTTGGCCCTTCTGGGGGACTTCTGGTGTCTTTAGGAGTGTTGGCGCTCCCTTTAAGCCTATTGGGGAGTGCTACAATGCTCTGATGGCCCTTTTGAGGGAGCGCTACCTATTCTGGGCAGTAGTTAAGTTGTTGAGATGAATGGGGGAAGCATCCTTTCATTCATGGAAGGTAGTTGGATTCGAATCCCTAGTCCAGCCATGATCCTAGGGTAGATCCTCAACTGAAGGAGGCAAATCCTCAACTTCCCCAAGGATATCTCAAGTTGTTGAGCCTCTCCAAGGCTATATAAGCAAGCTTTCTCATGGTGAAAGGGGACTGGAAAAGAGAGAATCACACCCAACTTATGATCTCATAAGTAGTGTTGGAACAGAGATAATTTGGAGGAAATAGATCTATGATATCATAGGGACAAATAAGTGAATCTATCATCATTCGGATCGTGGATATTTTGAGCAAGGGGTAGACAAGGAGGACTTGACGAAACTGCTGCAATCCATCTACGGCTGTAAGAAATGTTTTTATACCTTTTTCACCCCTTCATATCTGATTTCACCTGCTGATTGACTCTTTACCCCATCACACTCAGCTTACCTGTCAAAATTTGATCAAAATTTTGGGTTTTTTGACATTTTTATGAGTTTTTTTTAGCCTAGTGCCCCCCTGCCCATGTTAAAAGAGTGCCAAAACTCCTTGGAAGTGTTAGACAGAGATTTATAACACTCTAGTGGCCCTTATACCAGAGCGCCAACCCTTTTTGCCCAAAATCTCTTCAAAAATTGCAATTTTTAGAGGTCTAAACCCTGTTTTTTCACTTGTTGAGCTGCTTTAAGATTTATGATTCTTCCTTTGACCTTTGACATGCTTCCTCATGAGAAGTAAACACCTTATTGTTCAGATTTTATGCCCTTCTTCATTCTTTTTGAGTTTTTTCTATTGAGATCTTGAAATCGATCCCCTGCTTTCTTCTCTCCTATCCGACTGAGCGAGAACTCTAATGAAGGACACCAGAAGTCTGTAACTCTTCTCATTTGGTTCTTTGAGGTCATCTGATCCAATCTCTTTCTCCTTCATTTTGTGTTTTTGGTTTTCTTTCTCTTTTTTGATCACAAAGAAGGGTGTGTTGTTTGTGTGAAATCTGTGTTTTCTTGTCCGAATCTCCTTGATCTGAAAGGGTAGTTGGCAGGACAAGTTTTTCATTGAAATTGGTCATCATTTGCATACAAACAACAAAAGTACATCTTAATGATTAGTTCACATATTTTTTTGCATTTTTGAAATGTTGTAGCATCATATTGGATTTGGCTGAGAACAAAATTGATTGAGGGCATTCCTTATCAAGTGTTTGATAGTGAAAACGACTCTTCCTCTTTCCCTTAAATAGGTATTCATCGAAAAGAAATGATTTCTTATCATATTTCATGCATATTTTTGGGAATTTATTCATCATTCCATCAGTTTCACTTCCGTACACCCTCTGAGTAAACAACAACCATTAAAATCAATGCTTAACTAAAATTTATCAGACTTTTTACATCTTTGTTAGAAAACCTACATTAGTTTAAGGTGTAGGGCTTTGGAATACGTTGAAAGGATAACTTTCCAAATCTATCAAACAAACTTAGTATCTTGTGGTAGGGAGAGTCAAATCCAATTGTTGTATTAGCATGCTGGGATCCCCCTCTCACACAAGGGTTACACATGAGGTCACATTCGGGTGAGTTACAGAGATTATCCCTCCGTGGTTCAACTGTTTGTAGTGGTCGGATCATATATTGGGGGTCACTGGAAGGTATACCCACGATTATGTGTGGGAGCCTTTCAAGTTGATTTTAGACTTGTTATCCTTCCCATACGTTCCAACTGGACTGTCGACTATACCCGCCCAGGGGCTGACTACGAGTCGCTGACCTTAGTAGTCACAATCTTTAGGGTCTCACACAAGGTGATGGTGAAGGGAAGTCTCACTGTACCTGGAACAGACGTTGGTCAAACTCACTCGAGCTCCTTGGAGGGTAAATCCACAATTACTGTGTGGAAGCTTGCACCAAGGTGTAAGTCCATTAAGCAGGTCACCAATGTAACTGATCCACCTGCTCTATGCCCACCCCTTCTTATTTTGATCTCGTGACATTGGATTTCATGACCAACTAGTGGTTTCATCATAGGAAGGTTTGTTTGATTGATTGCTTCTCATATTCATAGCGTGTGTTGGTTTTTTTACTTAGTGGACCTTAGGTCGAGTCATTCTTAATGGCATCGAATCTTGGGAGTACCAATGGAGGAACCCCTTCTCCTAGGGAACCTTATGCCTTTCCTTCGTTTGGAAACTTTGGTCCTCCATATGTTGCCACATTGAGTCTTCCAGGACTCACTATTGGTTTACCAGTTTGGTTGTTCCCCACTCCGGTGATCCTGAATCCTCCCAATGTTTCAGTTGCACCTAATACTTTGGATGTCAATAAACCATCCACACATCAACCTCATGTCGACTTTTCTCCTTCTTCGTCCATCAAATCTCCTTCTATTTCTCCTTCTTCACCTAGTGAAATATCTAAAGAAAGTAGCTAGGTTGATCAGAAGAAGAAATGAAAAGAGAAGAAGAAGAAGAAACCGAAAAGGACAAAATCCCCAACAACATCAGATGTTGGCTATAAGAAACTAGTTAATGTTAATAGTACTGGGAGTGTTGATGAGGTCAACAAGATTAAAATTAAGAATCCAAAACCCAAGTTCCCTTGCATCCTTTGTAAGGGTGACCACTTTCTGAGGGATTTCCCTATTCTTACCAAGGTCTTAGAAATGTGGTCCTCCACATCATTGGCCTCTATCGGTCATGTCGATGATACCCCATCAACTAGTGATGTTCAGGTTGGTAAGAAGAATAAAACTGTCAAGTTCCCTTGCATGTTATGTAAAGGTAATAATTACTCTCAACTTTGTCCTCACATGGACGAGGCTTCTTCTCTTTTGGAAAAACTTCAACTTCCAAAAGGTTATCGTAAGCTTTCCTCTGACCCATCATTGGTTGATGGAATGGTAAATCTGGTTCCATCCCCGGTCAGTCCGGTTGATCAAGTGGTCAATATAGTTTCCTCCTCAATTGAACCACGAACCCAAGTAGCTGATCCAGTTTCGTCATTGATCAGCCCCACTCTTCATCAAAAGAGTGAAACCAAAGTGGTTGATCCAGTTTTTCCATCGATCGATCCCATTCCTCCATTAAGGAATGTCAAAGTGACTGATCCAATCCCTTCCTTGGTCAGTCCCACTCTTCCTCTGAAGAGTTCCAAAGTGGTCTATCCAAGTCCACCATTGATTGATCCGATCCAATCATCGGTCAATCCTACTCCCCTTCTAGAGAGTAAACCTGATACTGCCCATGTTTTTATCTTTAATACAGACTCTACTATACTGGGGGGCATTCATCCTTCTCCTGTGAAACCCCCTCCAAGTAATGAGGCCATCCTTTTTGATTGGGGTGTGCTAACTAGACCTCGTCTTCCCTCCCACATTCCTTTCCAGATTACAGTACAGGTAAATGCTCGGGGCGTTCCTCAAACGCTAATAGATGAAGGTGCATCCATTAGTATTTTGTCTTTTGTTTCTTGGTATGCTTTGGGTTGTCCATAGCTTGCGACGGTTACACATAATCTGTTAACTTTTAATAGAAGAACTAGTCAACCTTTAGGGATCCTTCCTCAGTTTCCTGTAACTTTGGGAGGGAAAATTGTCTTTGTTGATGTCATGGTAGTCCGAGACCCCTTGGATTTCACTTTACTCCTTGGACGGGATTATGTCTATGCTATGAAAGCTCTTGTATCGACCCTTTTCCATGTGATATATTTCCCTCACGATGGAATAATTGTGACTATTGATAAACTTTCATCCATCGGCCCCGATTGGGTTACCTCCCTAAGTGGTTCTTATATGAAAACAGTATCAACCTCGCCGCATATCATTTATCTAGCATTGTCTCCCCTGACCTCAAATTCCAATGATTTGGATCCGGTAGTTGATCTCCTAGAGGCCATGACCATGTTTTATCCATTGACATGGTACCCTTCCAGAGAATTATCCTCTTGGAATCCATGATCCGGATGAAACCATGAGCATAGTTTCTCTTCTCTATGGCAAGCTCGTTAAAAAATTAAATAAAGGTCCTGAGCATAGTTCTTTTCCTATGTCAAGCTCGTTAAAAAATGAAACAATCACCTCTCTTGAACCTTATTTTCATTCACCCTTCTCCTTTTTCTCATCTACTAGAGAACTTGGTGACGACCTCAGAGCCAGTGAATGAATTGAAGCTTGGAGGGCATGTCTGTAGTCTTTGATGATCTTTCTGGAGTTAAGCCACTATCTTTCAAGCTGGGGGCATACTGAGCTTAGCCTTTGTTCTTTCTAGTGATCATAAATACATGAGAATGCATCTAGGTATACTTTTATCTCTTTTTCGGACCTGTATGGATACACGAAAAAGGAACCCCCTGGAGTCTCCTTTAAGCTCTTTTCAGTCTCTCTAAACATGAAAAGATTGTTGAGTGATATTGCTTCCTTTCCCACTTGTTAAACAGTCTGAAAGGGCATCTTTCGAGTAATAATTTATCTCTTTTTCGGCCTCGCGAGACTAACATTACGAAAAAGGATGACATTGGAGTCATATTTAAGTCCTTTTCAAACTCTCTAAACATGAAAAGATTACCGAGCAACCTTGTTCTCTTCACGCTCATTAAAGTATTTGAAGAAAACGTCTGTTGAGTGATCATTTATCTCTTTTTCGGTCTCATCATACTACTTTACGAAAATGGATCTGAGAGAGGTCTCTTTTAAGTGTTTTTCAAAACTCTATAATCATGAAAAACCTTTGAGTTTTATGTCTTTGGACTCGCTAAAACAAACATCGATAGGCCCATACAGGACCGAACCATTACTTCTTCTAGTTCATTAAACAAAGGAAGAGGAACTTACCGAAGGTGAGTTACATTGAGAATGTGTTACCCTCCTCGAGCTCGTTAAATTAAAAAGAGGTACTCATCTATCTGGATGGGGGAAAATTTGAAAGAAGCAAACCAAGTAGTCTCTTGAGAACATTACCAAGTAATTCTTAGAGTCGCCCTTGAACACGACACTTTGTCTTTTGCATGCATTATAATCCACTGAACCTCTGCACTGAGCCAATCCTTTGAGTTTCTTTCACTCCTTTGGGTCACCTGACATAAGTCACAGCATCCATCGCATCATCAAGTTTTGGTCCATGTCATGTTTCTGCTGTTGTGCCTCAGCGTTCAAGGGAAGTATCTGCCTCGAGAGTTAGCCATCACAAATATCTTGTCTCAATACCCATGTCAGTCCATGTTCATTTGATATACCAATTACATCTCTATGTTTGTTTTGTGTCGTTGATGGGGGATACATCAGGGCCCTCCTTCGACAAGCCTATTCCTGTCGACCTCAACACATTATCCAGGAACTAGACTTAGAAACCAATTAGTACTTTGGGACCTGCATGCCTCAATGGCAGGCCTCCTCACATCCGACAACGATTTACATCATTGACCTATGATCGGATGATTCCACAGATGTTCAACTCCAGCTCATCCATTCACATTCATTGGAATGTACTAGAGTACCTTGGGAATCATTGACATTAATGGTGCTTTCCCTCACGCTTGTTAACGGTTTACATCATTGATCGGTAATCAAGTGATTTCTGCCATGTTCGACTTTGGGACATCTATTCACATGGTTATATTCATACTACATTGGGATCGGTAAGAAGACCCTAGGTTGAGTGATCACTCTGGTATGTACTTTGCCCAGGTTGCGACGGAATTTCTCCTGAACAATGACACATATATTGTTACATAGATCCACTTTGTATTGGTCATGGATATGTCTTGTCATCTCATATATCCACTGTATATTCTTCATGGCTACGATCATTTCAGGTCATCAGAGTATAGATCCACACTCTATCCTCGGTGGCTATATCTTTTTATCAATACAATTATGGATCCGCAGTGTATTTTAAGGTGGCCATATCTTGCAAGTCTTGATCACCCTAGCATAGGTATGCCTGCCTTGGGTTTGAAACATGTCATAATATTTGTTGGATGTTTGTGTGCAACTTCTATCAGGTTCTCTGTGTCTATACCCTTGCTTGAAAGTCTACAAAGCATTTCAGTTATCAGTTCTCATCTTCTAACTTCATACTTTGGGGGGCAATCTGTTACACATCGAAATTACTCACTTTGATAGTGTCGCAAGTGTCGTCATTACAAAGGTCACAAGTGTCGCATGTTGCTCACAAGTGTTGCAAGTGTCAAAGAAAGCATGTTGCCATAATGCCTATGTAGTGCCTATAATGACATGATAAGGACACTTGAAACACCTCAAACATTTGATTTGGAAGAGGAGAAATGAGTCAGCAAGGTCATGAACATTTTTCCATCTGAAAGCACCTCAAAAACTAAGATTTTGAAGGAGAGCGCTCCCCTATACCTCTTCTAAGAGTGTTGGTGTTGCCCCTTACACTGTCTGGAAGTGTTATAGAGCTTCTTTGTCCCTTCTGAGGGAGCACTGGTGTCTTTAGGAGTGTTGGCGCTCCCTTTAAGCCTACTGGGGAGCACTACAACGCTCTGATGGCCCTTTTGAGGGAGCACTGCCTATTCTGGGCAGTAGTTAAGTTGTTGAGATGAATGAGGGAAGCATCCTTTCATTCTTGGAAGGTAGTTGGATTCGAATCCCTAGTCCAGCCATGATTCTAGGGCAGATCCTCAAGGAAAATCCTCAACTTCCCCAAGGATATCTCAAGTTGTTGAGCCTCTCCAAGGCTATATAAGCAAGCTTTCTCATGGTGAAAGGGGACTAGAAAAGAGAGAATCACACCCAACTTATGATCTCATAAGTAGTGCTAGAAAAGAGATGATTTGGAGGAAATAGATCTATGATCTCATAGGGAGCAATCAGTGAAGCTATCATCATTCGGATCGTGGATCTTTTTAGCAAGGGGTAGACAAGGAGGACTTGACGAAACTGCTGCAATCCATCTACGACTGTAAGAAATGTTTTTTCCTCATTAATGTAATTTGCTTGGCCTGTTTCTTTGTAATTCATGTTCAATATCACATGAATTTGTCTCTTTAGTAGATAGACCTATTTCGGACTAATCTTGATAGAGTAGGAAGTGGTCGTACTTTGTTTGTCTGCAGGGCTAATCAAAGAGTGAAAGATTGGAGCTCAACTCAGAGCGTGCAAGGACAAACACCGGTAAAAGGTACTTTTGTTCTCCTTCCTCCTCATGCATTAGTTTGTATAGATCTGAAAGGAAGTTAGTGTCCATGTTAAGCGAAAGTCCTGAAAGGTGTTGGGATATCGAGGTGTCAGGGTTCGGGATATCGGAAATCCCGTGGACAAGAGATCGGGTAAATCCATAGTGAAAACCCTGATACAAATCAGAAAATCAGAACCGTCCATCTGTTGGGACAGGTGATAGGAATCAAGAACCATCGGCATATCGAAATTTTAGAGACCAAGAGTCTGAGACCCTTTGAGTCGAGAAACAGCGAAAGGATCATAGTCGTGGATCCCAGGAAGGACACGTGTCATGTGATCATCCAAATCGTAGATTCAGTCATCGGGACTCACATAAGTGAGTGTTATGGCTTTACAGTTGACGAAGTCTGAGATTTAATCAGAACCGTCCATCCATTTGAGATGTGTGTCGAAAATACAAAGAAGACGGGATTCGGTGTTTCGCGAATCTTGAAGACAGGAAACACTTGCATTTCGGAATTGCGAAGTCTGAAATCTCGAAAGGAGGAAATCTCTATTAGGGGTCCCAGCTGACGTCATCTCATCATAATGGGGAATCAGGAATCTCCACGGTGAAAACCCTGAAGAAGACGAGGACCATCCATTTTTAAGGACGCGTGGCAATAATCTCGACTTTTGGGGAAAGTCCTGAAAAAGGAATTCACATCGGGAAATCAAAATTTGAGAGATCAGGGAAATCGAAGACAAAGGCATTTCGGCATTTGAAATTGCGAAGTCCCGAGGGAGATCCGGAGCCGTTAGTTTAGTAGGTGATCACAGTCGTTGGTTGTGTCTAAGTCAACAAGGGGTTCCCAGTGATGTCATATCGGGATATAGGAGATCGGGAAATCGGGAACAAAAGGTTTGCGACATCGGGGATTGTAAAACCCCGAAACCCAATTTTCCATTTTCCTATTGTGAAGAGAACAACGATCGGGCCTAGAGGCTAAAAGGAGCAAAAAAAAAAAGACCTATGGGTCAGAAGTCAGTGTCCATGTTAAGCGTCTTCTGTCTTAAGAGTTAAGAGTCTATCTTTTAAGAGGAGATCTACCTGTCCGCAGGGAGATTTTCCTTCAACAGGGGAAACACACAAAAAACCAACAATATAGTTCCAATACTTTCCCTTGCAAGGAATATCTTCCATTCTCTTGTAAGTATGGTAATCCCAACTCTCACAAGTAAAACTCAGTCTAATCAAAATTTGGCAGCATAACAATGCTCAGAAAAATAGATGTCATTTCCTTCTTCAGAAATAGTTTTTATAACTTTTCCCTTCTTTGACACAGGTCCTTTGCCATAGATAATTATTTTTTTAGTAAATTTAATTGGGATTACTCACTCAGACACTTGTCCCATTCTCCCCAAGTTACCCTACTATTTACAATTTTTATTTTAATTAAAAGGTCAAATTCCCTCACAATCCTCCATGTGTTCATATTTTCACTCCTAGATGCCCCTTTATTCCCCAGATTCTCATTTAAGGAGTGTTCCCTAAATAGATATTATTAGAGTTTAAAAAGGAGTCTCCTTCTAGTTAGAATATAGTAGTTTGAGTTTAGATTCTATTCTATGTGCCACCAACCTCTCTAGTTATTAATTATTTCTATTTTAAAATTCCTTTTTATTAAATTCATGCACACATGTGCTTTTTATTTAGTCTCTATATCTTATGAACCTCTTTCCTAATATTACATTTATCTCAATTTTTAATATTTAAGATAGTTCCCAAATCAAACTTTAACTTAGGCCAATTCTTAGAATAAGGCTTTGACTCTTGTTAGACTTCTCAACTAGAATCTATGATTTAATTAATTAGTTAATCCAACAAGGTCTACATAACTCAATGTTTTATAAGCCACCTAGATTTATTGATGCAAGTTTAATTATGTGACGTGCCCTTCAAGACACACCTCTGTGCTCCAAGGGTGCCACTTTCCTTAGACTTGTTTTGGAAGTTTTTTAACCCTTGGATTCAACACTCCACTCAGTCAACGTTGTGAGAGACTAAGGGATTCCAAGGAATAAGGACTCCACCTTATTGTGCTCTCATTAGAAATCATCATGAGAGACTGTCTCAGTATTCCCTCACGACATCATTGACCCCTCAAACTAGGTAATTGTTAACCTAGAGTTCATACCACGGTGGGAGTGCTAGTAGGTTGTGATAGGGACACTGTCACAACTCTCTCTCAAATCTCTACTTTTCTGCATGGCCCCTCTGCTCCCTATGTGAGTCAGATTCGCAAGAATCGTCAAGCATGCATCCACTAACAAAACATTGTCAATAATTTCATATACATGAATCATACTATAATCAATCATGCATCATATGTGCTTGAAATTAAATACTCAATAATTAAAATCCTCTCCCTGACTCGATACAGATTCCAATGGAATCCATCGATGTCATCAACATCCTCAACCTTTCATGTGTCTTGCACACTCAGGACGACTCGTCAATAGCATCTGTAAATACATATATATCAAAAAAAATAAGTCACACCCTCATGGGCTAATTTTCCATGGTTTTTCCAAAAATGAGTTTTTCTATTTTAAAAATGATTCGCCCAAATTCTATAGGATAAAATTATTTTACCCTAAAAATAGCCAAAATTTTATATTATAAAAACTATATAAAATACTTAGAAACTTGAATATTTTTACAAAAATATCGCCAAACATTTATAGTTGACATATGAAGGATTATTAAGATTAGACAAGCTTTCTACATTTTAAAATAAATTTTCATCCTTAAAATCATTCATGTTGTAAATACATATATATCAAAAACAATAAGTCACACCCTATCATCATCATCATGTATAATCCATAATCAAAACAAAATCATCATGTACCAAAATTGGATCACTTGCACGCAAGTGTCTGCAAAGAATAAGTCGATAACATGTGCTTAGTAGAGTGGGATGTTACACAATACCAAACACATTGATATTGATACTCATTACATTCAATATTTGGTAGTTGATGGTGTTATTTGTTTGAGTATTTTCCCACTAAACGAGAAGATGCTAACATCTTCACCAAATCCATGATAAAGGTGAAGTTTTACCACTTAGCTCCCTATTTACTTCACATGTTCCAAAGTAGTGTGCTTGTGTGTGTGTTTTTGAAACATTTGGAGAGAAACGGGTTTTCCAGATAACTACTCTATCTAGAGTTGCTTGTCACTTCACCATGAACATATTGATGTTGTAATTTCTTGTATTTTGCATCTATTCATGATGGTATAAAGTGTCTTCTCCTTTCACCTTTTTGAGGATCTGGTTGCAACTCATGGATGGTTTTTACATTGTTCCTCTCAACAATGTATCCTTGACATCAACAAACATTGAATTTATATTTACAAGTTATTCAGGATGTTTGAAGTTTTTATTAAGGGGGAATATAATGTAATATCATATTCATATTACATCCATGTTGTGGGTGGGAAATCCCTCCTACGAACTAGAACTAAGGGTTTTATCATGCATGCAGAAATGACCTAAAGATTCTTACTTTTTACCATCATCCCATACACAAACCCCCATTACTTGTATGTAAATACAAGGCTCAAGAGATTAAGTTTATGTACCTTATTCTTCATGTTTGATGTCGATCCCTTTTTGCGCTTGGTCGTTCTTTGACTGCAACTC
>CBVK0103887927.1:0-12004 GCA_900067695.1 Picea abies | reverse complement strand
GCATCCATTGATCAGATAGTGGACACACATGTCAAGGGCACTCGCCAGTAGAGGATCCAGGGGCAGCTCCTGCACCAAGGAAAATGGCTCACCCAGGGCCAAATTCAAAAGAAATTTCCTCACTTGATGTGGGCAATCAATGCAATGGAGACCATTGCTTCCTAAGGGGGGAGGAATGATCCAAGTGGATATTGGTGGCCACCCACCTATTCCAACTAGCTCCTTTTGACAGTTTTAGTTCATCACGTTCTTCTGTAATTCTTTGTAATTGTGGGTTCTACACTTTCGGGGTAGTTTGAATCCCTATACAAATACCAGGTGGATATTGGTGGTCGCCTACCTAATCCAACTGATTTATTTTGGAAGTTTTCATGTCAGTACATCTTTTTGTACTTCTGGGGCCGTTTTGGGGTCCTAAATAGTGTTTTCTTGGCTTTCCATAGTCAAACTATAGACATAGTTAGGGTTTTATTGCATAATGCGTAGTTCTCAAAAATACCTTTCCAACGGGCTATCACACACCTAAAAGGAAGATCATATGTAAAAGTTATGACCCCAGGAAGTTGATGTACTAACTTACCCTAACGGAGCCCACATGACTTTTGCCGATTCATCTCCTAGGGTTAGGTTTTTGGATGTCTAGGGTTTTGGAATTCATGTTTATCATAAAAAGGCATTCAGAGCCTCATTGTACTCATCTTCTTGTGAATGAGTGTAGCCATCACATATCTTATCATAGATAAAGCTGCCACCATTCTAGCGAGTCTTGCTCTCTATATTTTACAGTCTTTGTACATTTCTTTCATTAATATAAATCATGTATTGTTTTATTTCTCTATTTCTAGAATTTTTTATGTGTATTTCATTGTAATATCTCTTCTTTCATTTTGTTCTGAAAATAATCCAAATCATGAATTTTGCAGGCAGTACAAGACTTGGGCTCATTTCTTCAATGAGAAGAGTAAAAAGCAATTCATTCCCCTACCTTGGAAAATTGGAGAAATCATGGTAAAACATATATCCATATGGATGAACTTGTAGGTCATTTTGACCAACTCGGCTTAAAATAAGTTGAACTTATTGAGGCTTTTGACTTGAATGATATGTTTATTTCACATATGGCATCAATTGATTATTCTTCTTATTTCACCAAAATTGAGCAGTTTAAAAGAGGTGGAGATAATTTAGATCTCTATGAGACTATGACCGACCAAGCTTCAAATGACATAGAAGAATTGATTAGTACTAATGAATGATATCGCCATCATGGCAAAGAAGTAGTAGTTAGAAATCCTAATTCACCAACTATTTCCCATAAAAGTACCCTATTAAGAATAAAGCATAGGAGAAGTGGTATCAAGATTAGAAAAACATTGGTCGAAAGTTCAGAAAGTGATGGTAATAAGGACCCACCCAAGAAAAATATTGAAAAATATCATACCATATATACTGATGCCAAGATAAAAAGGAATACAAAGACAACGGGGTTAAGCGTACCTTAAACCCAATAAATCCCTAGATCTATGGATGTGGATGAGCTTATCGAAGAACCTCGTTGGTTTGAGCAAAGACTACTAGAATCCCAAGAAATCGTTGAATCCTTAGTCACCCAGGAACTAGAGATTTTCAAAGAGGAATATGTAACTTTGCACCACGTGGCCTACAATCGAGTGTCCAAAAAATTGTTAATTGAAAAGGTTAATACAAAAAGTAAAAAGTTAGTAGAGAAATGGAAATCAACAATTGATTTAGATGGGTTGCACCATAAAAAATTGTGCAATTCTACGATGCAACCGGAGAATCCCTAAAACAATCTGTTAGTACTATGGAAAAGGAAAATTTGGAATTAAAGCAAAGAATAAAAGAATTATAAGTAGCCTTATTTCTAGGAACTTTTTTTCTGAACCTTTGAGTACAATTCAACCAACACTCACTTTAGAAGATATCACATAATGCAGTAAAAAATGTAAAGGTTCATCAAATTTATTGCAAGCAATAAGAAAATATGTTGGATATGGGCTCCAAAAAAGGATAGATTTGATTCAATAAATTTAGTATCTTGCTCAGAGAGTCTCTAATTTTACAACAAGAATTACAAATTTTAAATAATATCTTCAAAAGGATGAGAAGAATGATGAAGTTTTCTACAAGGATGTTGTGGGTACATTCTTAGCCAGAGTTTCAAGCTTAAGTGATACCCACATAAGAGAGCAAAACCTTCCTTCAAATGTCTAGATGAAGCAAATCAATGCATGTTGGTTGAAGAGAATTAAAAACTTGAGGGGAATGATAAGTGAATTAGATGCTTTGCAAAACAAAATAGGTGACTTATTCTTTAATCTTTTTGATCTCACGAAAGAACTTGATGGCCCAAGTATATTAATGGATACAATGCTTTCATCTAAAGAAACATTAATAGAACAACTTAATGTATTGGAAATTTTCTGGGAAAATGAGTTCATTGAGACAATAGAATTCTCTGAAGAGGAAGTCGAAAGGTGGCTAGTCAGATACATCAACAAAGATGATGAGGTAGATGACATGTTGCACCAATCAGGCATGTACTTGAGAGACATGGATCATGAATTGTTCGAGATAAAGACAAGGCATGATATCATGGTGGCCCCCATGAGGGAATATATTGAATATTGGTTAAGAAAATCCTTAATCAAAATAACCGATTCAGGACAACAAGAAATAGTTGCACCAATTATGCCACCTCAACCATAGAAAACACCTAAAAAAGAGGCACCGCTAAGCAAGTGAAAGAAAGAAGAAAAAACTTTCCATCACAATGAGTCAAGCAACAACCTTTTTTTATTTTCTTATCATTTTTCTTCTACAATATTTTTTTACATTGCCTTCCATTTCCCAGTAATATGTGAAACCATGGATGATCTTTTATTATTTTTTCTTTTGTCTTCTAGGTCTTTTCATTTTATGATCTGCAGGAGCCCCATCCCAACACTCTTTGAAGGACACATGCAAATCTTTATTTTCAAGAAATTTACCTTGTAATTTAAAGACATATTTATTATTTTTAAGATTCTCAGAGAACTACTATGTGATATTACATTACTACAATCTCAAAGAATTTGGTTTCAATCTTGAGATTCCAATTGTGTATCTATCATAATCTTTTTGTCTAATGAAATAATCATTTAAAGTTCTCTACCATATGCAAACTATACTTTCTTGTTCCTTTACTTGGATATTGTGTTTTATCTTGATGAACATTGTGATGGAAATGTGATCATGTTTATCTTTATACTCTATTGGTTTATGAATTCTGTAATATATTGTAAATAATTCCCTTTTACAAGATACTTGGTCATATCTTAGGTAATCTTTGCATGTGAATATTTATTCTAAATAAGGTTGGTCCTTCTCAGGCATTGTTTATGTTTATGCATGTAATTTTAAAATATAGGAGTACCACCCCTTAAAAAACACAAAGGGATTTTATCTTTGTGAGGTTGATTTAAAGATCGTAAGATAGTATTTTAGATCAACAAAAAAATCGAGAAAATGAAGATATTTTTATCTTTGATCTAAAGGAGGGACCAAAATATTCTTTGTTGGACCCAATGAATTTGAAAGCATGTCCCCATAGTCTCTACACAATAATCAAACACAAGAAAAAGTCTAAAGGAAGCCAAGAAAATGACATTCAAGTTACTTTATTTTGGGAATGCAAGACAGAATAACACAAAGAAGTATAATTTTTCATTATTTGCTAATTTTTCATTTTTGTGTCCTTCTTTCATAATTTTTATATATTCTTGAAACATCTTTGTAATTTGCTTACAATGTCCTTTTAATGTCCTTGTGACATCCTCTTAAGAAAACTCTAGCATGATGCTTTAAAGAAACACATAGATGCAAATTCAACATTAAGAGGACACTAAAAATATGAAAAAAAAAAAAAAAAATCAATAAAAATGCAATGGAGACATGAAAAAGACAAAGAAAAGATGCTAGATGGACCATTATGCATCCTATTCTCTAATTTGTGCATAAGAGAATGGCATAGTTAAGGTCATGAAAAGTACCTATTATAGTAGTGACTTTGATGTACAAAACTAACTATAAAAGTCTCTTAAAATTTGAATCCAATAACATTATAAAACTATAAGTTCTTAACAAAATAAACCACTTCAATGACTATTCATATAGAAAGTAGTAGTTACAAATAAATTGAATAAAATAACTACACTACAAGGCTCAAAAGTAATCCAAAATTGACAAAATAATAGAATACAAAATGTGAAACTTACAACTAATCTACAAAGGAGAGAATTGACGCTTCACAAGAGAGTAGGGGCTCATTCACCCAAACACCCACAATGATGCAATGTGAGCAAATTCGATATTTATTTATTCTCTATTCTATCTCAATTGAGGAAAAAATATTTGATTAAATATACACACAATAAATTCAAGAACATAGTTAATCTATCGTCCCTTTTGATTGAGAAAAAAAATGAATAATAAAATGGTGATAGATGACTCAATTTCTTTTATAAAATGATACCCTTACTAATTATGTTTGACAAAACGTTTACATATTAGCTTTATGATAATGCATTATAAAAAAATTTCCCAAAGAAAGAAATACATATCGAAGGAAAACCCAGCAGGTGTTTTTCTTCATTTCAAGGTATTTAGGGTAAAGCATATTCTGCAAAAGCTCAAGGCATTGTCAACACAGAGTGTAAGGCTATTGCAATTATATATGCATTAAGAGTTCAACATGTCATTTGTAAGAATTGAACTTAGGTGGAGAGGATGACACTCGTCCTCTCAACCATTTGACCTAGACTTAAATAACAATGCATAAGGAATATATCTAGTTAACACTATTCATTAATGTTGTGTCTCATCATTTGCTTGTTTGTGTTGGTACTTCAAATCTAATTTATTTTAACTTACATTTTATCTTTACAAATAAAACAAGAGGGCACAATCTTCTTCCATGTTAAAAATAAATTATGTTAAAAGATCACTGAAAAGATTGCTTGGTATTTATTAACCATGTACGCATATTGATTATTACCTCCAAATCATATTGGTCATGGGAGATACATGGGCTGGTATTTCTTCTTCCCTTATATATTTTACTTTTCAAATCCGTTGTCCATAACATTCTGCAAGGAACCACAATCTACACAAAAGACCAATATATGTGGTGTGGAGGACAATTCCAAAATCATATGAATTAACAATTATAAAAACAATCTTGAACATGCACAAATTAAGCTATATTATATTATAACATACACATTAATAAATTAGACAAATATATAGCATTAAAACTCATCCATTCATAATCAAAATATGGAAAATACATGACAATACAACCATCAAGAATGCATAGATAGAGGAATCCTATATGCCAAAATTTTGGAGGAGAAATGTGAAGTAGAATAATGTTCGCTAGATTTCTAATGATCTAAGAGTGATAACAATAAGTATGTACAAATATCTGTATAAATATGCCTAGACTTATTTATAGACATGGTTGTACTTCCATAAAAATCTCAAGTGATGGTGGAAATTCTTGTAGTGAAATGTCGAGACTCGATTAAAAAGACAGTTGGCCTTCATAATGGTCCTAAAAAATGATTGGAATTCTTGGTTGCATGGTTTCAAGTCGTCACGTGTGAGATTGGAACTTGGCACACAAGCTCAAGATCTAGGCACATGTTGCATTGTATGTACCAAATGTTAAAGATCTTTTAGACCTTGTGGCAAGGATTGTGCACCTCAATGTTGAGGCACAAGGGTTGGCATGCATACTTGAAGGTACTAATGTTGTTTATACAGGGTCATTTATTCCTATGCTTGGATCATTTTATTATTCTTAAGAATTAATGTTAATCATTAGTTTTGGAAACTATGCTAAAAGATACTGCGATGCCTACCTATTATCTTTATGTGTATAATATGACCTTAACAACTTGGTAAGTCCCTTGGAATATGTGCATCAAAGTCTAATAATTAATGATGGCATAAAGGGTCAAGTGTTTAGGATATAATATTATTATATTAGATGTGTGACTTTCCATGGAACAAGAAAAGGTAGTGTGTAAGGTTTAAGTAAGACAACTTTGAATGATAAATTTGTTGGGTTGTTATATTATTTATAGTGAAATTCGAAGGTCGAGGTGGATTGACCAAGAAAAGTCGAAGTAGAAATGATCAATAGCAAGTCGAAGAGGCTGACAAACAAGAGGTCGACAGGAGGTCATCTGGCAACCGACTGAAAATCGAATGTAAGTCGATTAGTAGTCAACATGTAATCTGACTTGGTAGTCAACTATAATAGAATCTAGAGATTCATGAGATTTGTAGCCAATGATCTTCATGGGTCTATAATCTTTTTTGGGAACCTTTCTTTAGGGTTTTTCCTACTGTAAGGCCTATAAATAGGGCATGTTGTAATGTTCTAAAAGTTCATCTTTAGAAAAATTGTTTCAGAGGTTGTTGGTCATGTAGATGTAAGCCTAATAGGCTACAGGGTTATTCTTGTGTAAAACAAAAAGGCATGATGTCGATTGTGTCTTAGGTGTAAACCAAGGTTAGGCATGTAACCTTTTATTCTGAATGAATAAGACAACAAGTAAGCAAGATTCTCAAGGAATGTTGGTTTTACTGTTTGGGTTCCAGGGTAAATCTATGTGTACTATGTGTTTTCTTTGTCATTTATTTTCTTGATTAAATCTTTCTTCCTCTCTTCTTCTAGGCTTTGTCATTTATTTTCTTGATTAAATCTTTCTTCCTCTCTTCTTCTAGGTTTAGTGTGGAAGTGTTTAATTTCCTTACATGTGGTATCATAGCTTCGTTTAACAACCTTGGATAGGAGATAAACCCTTGGTTCAGTAAGAGTCGTAAGTTAGAAGTTTAAATATTGTGCTTAAAGAATGACAAGTAGCTCGAGAATAGAGATTCAAAAATTCAATGGCCAAAATTTTGAGCTTTGGAAGCTTAAAATTGAAGATCTCCTTGTAGATCAAGAACAATGGGAAACATTTTGTCCAGGTATCATTCCAGTAGGCGTGCCGAGGGAAGAATGGGAGAAACTCGAGAGAAGGGCAAGGAGTGTGATTCGACTATGTCTTTCATAGACGGTGTTGTTGAATGTCTCAGGTGAAGATTCAAGCAAGAAACTGTGGGACAAGTTTGGAAGCTTGTACCAGTCAAAATCCCTCGTAAGCAAGTTGTTCCTTAGAAAGAAACTGTATATTCTAAGGATGAATGAGGACAGTTTGGTGACTGGGCATTTAAATGTCTTTAGTAACATAATAAGCCAGTTATCTTCTGTGGATATTAAAATCATTGAGGAGGAGAAATGTATTATCATATTATGTTATTTTCCATACTCTTGGGATAGCTTAGTCGTGGTTATAGGAAGTAATTCAACCACATTAGTACTAGAAGACGTGGTTTCATCTCTACGGTTAGAAGAAATGAGAAAGAAGAACATGGAAGGATCAACCAAAGATGAATTAGTGGTGAGAGGTCGACTGGTTGACATAGATAAAGGAACATTCTCCAATAGAAATTCTAAGTCGAAGGGTATATCTAAATCCCCTATTCAGTTGACGAAAAGATGTTGGAAATGAAGTAAAGTTGGGCATTACAAAAGGGACTACAAGTCGAAGGTAATGGAAGTCAATATAGGATCCGATGTAGTTGAAGGCAATGGAAGTCAGTACAAGATCGACTTAGGAGCATCCTATCATATGACACCACATAGAGAATGGTTCTACAAATATGAATGATATGAGGGAGACATGTTCTTGGGGGATGACTCGACAACCAAAATTGTCAGATGGGGAAGAGTTTGACCGATACTTCAGGATGGGAGTGTAGAACCCTTCCAAGCATGCTATATATTCCAGGTTTGGTAGGAAACCTGATATCTTTCAGCAAAATGAGTGATGCAGGGGTGCACACTCTATTTTAGACAGATATGTGCAAGATGGTCAGAGATGTGATGGTCTTAATGAAATGAGTTTGTATTGGAACCCTATACAAGTTATTAGGGAATGTCAACTTGACTGGATGCAACATCATCGTTTTTCTTAAAGTTGACTCAACGTCAACTCTACTAGACTTGACTCATACTGAGTTGATTCAACCCGACTCGACAAGTCTTCTTTAAATCGACCTAACCATGCTATGGCATGAGAGGATGGGACACATTAGAGAAAAAGGACTTTGAGCTATGCATAACAAAGGTATGGTCAAATATTTTCCTGGATGTAATTTAGAATTTGACTTTTGTGAACATTGTATATATGGAAAACAAAGTCAAGTGAGGTTCACATTTGGAGTGACAAGGGAAAAGGGGATTCTAGAATTGGTTCATAGTGATTTGTTTGCCCCTATTTCAGTGCATTAACTTGGTGGATCCATGTATTATGTCTCCTTCATAGATGATTTTTGAGGAAGATATGGATCTATTTCCTGAGGAAGAAATCATAGGTTTTCAAGAAATTCAAAGGGTTTAAGTCTCGTGTAGAAAACCAGATAGATAAAAATATTAAGGTTTTGAGAACTGACAACGGTGGTGAATTCTGTGGAAAGAAATTTGATCAGTTCTGCAAGAAGTGTGGAATAGCACGCCAAAATACCACACCATAAAAATGACAACAAAATGAAGTTATTGAGAGATTGAACAGAACATTGATGGAAAAGGCATGGAGCATGCTCAGTGGTGCTGGGATCACATAAGAATTATGGGCAAAGGCAATCGACAGTACTCCACATGAGGTATGTTCTGGTTAGAATCCTTTGGTTTCACATCTCAAAGTATTTGGTTGTGAAGAATTTGTGCATGTTCCCAAGGAAAATAGGAGAACGTTGGACAATAAGGAAGTCAAGTGTATTTTCATTGGATAGAAAGAAGGAATGAAAAGATATAAGCTCTAGGATCCTGCATCAAGGAAAAAAATTTACAATCAAGATGTGGTCATCATAGAATTCAGAAGGAAGTCCATGTCTGAAGTGATGGTTCAAACAAAGAACAATCCAGAGAAGGTGTGGTTTGAACTGAGGAACAAAGAACATGATTCAGATGAGTCGAATGAATCAGATGAAGAGGTGGAACAACCGACCTCGGTTGTAAGGAGGTTAGAAAGAATAAGAAAATTAGTCAAAAGGTATAGTCTTCCCAACTTTCGTTCCACATTTGTGTTAATTGCCACTGACGAAGAGCCCAAGTCAATCAGAGAGGTAGTTGACTTAACAGAGGGTAGACTCTAGAAGGACAACATGGTTGAAGAGATGGAATCCTTGCATAAGAATGAGACATGGGATCTAGTTGAATTACCTAGTGGAAAAAATCTCATTGGTAGCAAGTGGGTATTCAAGGAGAAGATGAATTCCTCAAGTCAAGTCGATAAATTCAAAGCTTGACTGGTAGTGAAAGGATATTCCCAAGTCAAAGGACTCAACTTCGATGAGATTTTTTACGTTGTTGCAAAATTAACTTCCATTAGAGTAATAATGTCTTTAGATACAACATTTTATCTGGAAATAGAACATATGGATGTGAAGACAATGTTCCTACATGGGGACCTAGAAGAAGAAATATACATGAAACAACCTGAAGGATTTGTAGTAAAGGGCAAGAAACATTCAGTGTGGAAGTTGAAAAGATCCATTTACAGTCTAAAGAAATCACCAATGAAGTGGTACCAAAAGTTCGACACATACATCCTCATTTTGGGATTTGTGAGAAGCAAAGTTGATCACTGCATATATTCCAGAAGAAGGTGGGAATTTCATATATGTATCATTTTATGCAATGACATGTTGCTAATTGGAAACAACATGAATGAAATAAAGGAAGTGAAGAAGCATTTATCCTCCAAGTTCGTCATGAATGATCTTAGTGTAGTGAACTTCATTCTGGGAATGGAGATAAAGAGAGATTGAGCAGCTAGAAAGCTCTTGTTGAACCAAAAGAATTATATTGAAACAATTTTGAAATGTTTCAACATATAGGATTGCAAACCTCTGAAGGTGTCAATTATTGTGGGACAAGGCTAAATACTAAACAATATCCAAAGACACAAGAAGAAATAGAGGAAATGACACATGTTCCCTATGCAAGTGTTGTTGGTAGTCTAATATATGCAATGTTATACACTCGATCAGACATTTCTCATGCAGTGGAAGTGTTGAGAAAATACATGTCGACACCTGGAAGGAAGCACTGGATAGTTGTCAAAAGAGTATTCAGGTAATTGTGTGGAACAAAAGATTATGCTATATGCCACTAAGGAAAACCTAGAGGTGACAATAAAGTAAATGTACATGGATTTGTCGACGTCGATTGGAATGGAGGTCTGGATCGACAAAGGTCGACCAATGGATATGTTTTCAAAATGTTCAGTGGAGCAATCAGTTAGATGAGAAAGCGACAGGCAGTTGTATCCTTTTCAACAATAAAAGTTGAATACATGGCAGTTACTCATGGAAGCAAAGAAGCAGTATGGATGCAAAAATTATGTTCAGGAATTGGATTTGAGTAGAGAGCTATGAAGATGAGTTGCAACAGTTAAAGTGCAATATTTTTGGCAAAGAACCCAACTTACCATTCCAAGACTAAGCATATTGATGTACAATACCATTTCGTGAGAGACATGGTAGAAAGAAACAAGGTGTTGCTGGAGAAAGTAGACATGTTGGAAAACATAGCAGACTTGTTGACCAAGTCTATGAGTGTTGTGAATTTCTCTTGGTGTAGAGAGGTAATGGGCATAGTTTCCCTGGGTCTATGAACAAAATTTCAGGTACCTCCCAGTTTTAGCAAAGAAGACAACAAGTGGGAGAATGTTGGGTTGTTATATTATTTGCAGTGAAAGTCGAAGTTCGGGATGGATTGACCAGAAAAATTCGAAGTCGAAATGATTGACAACAAGTCGAAGAGGTCAACCGAAAAGAGGTTGATAAGGGGTCATGTGGAAACCGATTGAATATTGAATGTAGGTTGACTGGTAATCCAACTTGGTAGTCGACTATAACAAAATCCTGAGATTCGCAGGATTTGTAGCCAATGATATGCATGGATTTGTAACCATTTTTGGGCACCTTTCTATATGGTTTTTCCTACTGTAAATCCTATAAATAGGGCATGTTGTAATGCTATAAAATCCAATATTTAGATAAATTCATTTCAGAGGTTGTAGGTGATGTAGATATAAGCCTAATTGATTGTAGGGTTGTTCTTATGTAAAGAAAGAAGGTATGATGTTGATTATGTCTTAGGTGTAGACCAAGGTTATGCATGTAACCTTTTTTTCTGAATGAATAAGACAAAAAGAGAGTAAGACACTCAAGGAATAATGGTTTTCCCATTTGGGTTTCCAGGGTAAAATCTCTGTGTATTGTGTATTTTCTTTATCATTTATTTTCTTGATTAAATATGTCTTCCTCTCTTATTCTAGGTTTAGTGTGGAAGTGTTTAATTTCCTTACAAAATTCATACCTAAGTATGGATGAATGTCGAGTAAAAATATATATATATTACTACTTGAAGCATAATATAGGGTACCTTGAAGTTTGAGTAGATACCCTTGAAGTGTTCCTTATGAAGGTATGGATGGACCATGTCACCAATTTAGAAGTGATAAGAAGCATTATGTGCATCACGGTGCACCCTATTCTCTTATTTTTGCATTGAGATCCATAAACTTGCTAACACACTTGTTGAATGTTTTGTAAAAAGGTTTATTCTTTCTTTGTTTCTTTTTCCTACATGAGGGACTCTAGAACCACTGGTGCATGAAAGAAAATATCTAGGGGTGTGCCTAGATATAACTTGAGACACGGTGTCAGTGTGTTCAATGTAAGTAAGATTCAATATTATCATCCCATATGCAAGGGTGTATGTTAACAAAGTTACCAACTTAACGAGAACTGTGACCTCAAAACGAGAACTTTAGCCCTTAAAACCCATATTTTTGCATAAAAAAACATGAAAATCAACCCC
>CBVK0103887926.1:552-13240 GCA_900067695.1 Picea abies | reverse complement strand
ATGGCCTTCAGAACTCATACAGTAGCTCAGAAAAACCTTAAAATCAACACCCAAATCAAAAAGTAGTGCGACCTAAAGAAAAATGTTTTTTTCTAAACATTAAAATTATAGCTCTTTACGACCTAATTGAAATCGTGGACTTGACAACCAATCCCTATCCAAACAAATAACCCAAAATTGAACCCCAAATAGTCACTTGAAAATTTATTTACAAACGGTTTTTTTTTTTTTTAATTTACACAAAAAAAAACTAAATAGAAAAGATAAAATCTTTACAAATAATTTTTTCTTAAAAATAAAGAAAAAACACATTTTAAAAAAATATTTTCAAAATTTGAATTTATTAAAAAAAAATATTTTTAAAATTCGAATTTATTAAAAAAATAAATTAAAAAACAAGGTGAAAAAGAAAAATAACTTTAAAATAAATGAAAAAAAATTAATTAAAATTTTCCTTTAAAAACAATAATTTAAAGAAAAAAACATATTAAAAAAAAAAAACATTAAAAAACCTCTGAAACATTAAAAAAAGGGAAAAAAAAAATCAATAAAAAATATTTAAAATACAAAATATTAAAAAATCTTAAACTAAAACTTATTAAAAAAAAAAAAAATTCAAAGAACATATATTTTTAAAACAACACAATTTTAATAAAATCAAAAACAAAATTTAGAAAAGAAAAAGTTAAGACCCATTTTACAATACAACTCTAAACAAATTTGATAAAATAAAAAACAAAATTTAAAATAAAAAAATTAAAAACATCTTTAAAATAAAATAAAATAAAAACTACAAAATTTAATTGAAATTAAATAAAAAAATAAAAACAACACAAATAAAATAAATGTAATTAAATTAAAAAAAAAAATGTTTTTTAGTCAACAGATATATTTTGTATTATTTCATAAAAAAATACAAGCATTCCTTCCAACAACACAAATAAATGTAATCTGACTGGTCCGTAACTTTGGTTTCTTTGTTGTCTGCCTTAACCTTTCCAATCAACATTTTAGTGTGCCATGCCATCTCGACTGTCTTATGGTAAAGGGTCTCCCGATTGCGAGTTGTTCCGGTGTCGATGATCCAATCCACCTCTTGATCTACCTGACATTTTTCTTTCCCCTCTCTTTCAGTTTTAATCTCCTCTTCCCAGTTCTCAATTTCTTCCTTACCTTTCTGAAGGACATTTCTCTGGTAAATATGAGTTGCATCCCTGGCTGCATTCTCAATTCTCATATTTTTGCACAAGCTCTTTGGTTGAGAGTTCACTATCGGGCTCCATTTCCTAGTAGTATAATTCATTCGGGCCATGATCTTGTCCCCTTTACTGATTATACCCCCTCATATTCCTTTACGAGGAACACTCTCCCAGCATTAGCTCTAAACCTTTTCAAAACCATTTAGAGCTTCAAGAGATCCCCGAGATATGGGAGTTACAAACATGAAACCTACTATAAAAAAGACTCTTGTATTATCGCCACTTTCTGTTATTGATCCTACGTTTAATGGGTCTCTATGGGAGAGATGAATAGGAGGTGTGCCTGCTCGTTCCATTATTCTTGTAGTGGTACTCATCCACCTTCTTCTCCTTCTGCGTACCATCCGACTAGACCTGTCTGGTACTACCACTTCTACTAATAAAATGATTTGCATTAAACTGTTACGACTCCGGGCTCTCCTTACCATCTCATGATTAACTTTTCACGATGTGTACATATTTCAATATTTTCTTGTGTTTTCCACCTTGTTTCCTCGTCCATCCATCTGCCCTTCACTCCCTTTCTTGTTAGAGTTATACGTTATGTCAAAGTGCCAAGTGGGCGGTTCCCCCCCTTCAACTAGGCCCCATTCAAGATACATTTGCAACTCATTTCTTCCAATACGGTTGTCTACTTGGCTATGACCACGTTGATCTTTTGGCTATGACCACGTTGATCTTTTTCCGCCAGTTGTTCACTGTCTTCTCTGAGTTGGCCCAATTGAACCTGGGTCCAATCCACATCAAGCACATTTCCTTCCTGATGCACACCCTCGTTGGCTAATCTATCAGCCAGAGTTTTTGCATTCCTTCTAACCCACCCAAAGTCAATCAAGAACAAGGTTAACATGTTCCTTTGAATTATTTCCAGTATTTGGGAGAGACACCATTGTGTGATTATATTGCCTATTTTCATTACACACTGCAACCTTCTCGTCGTTCCTATGACTAGAGTCGAGTCTCCTTCCACTGTTACATTGACAATGCCTTCTCTCACTAAGATTTCTAGACCTTGCACCAGGGCATAAAATTCCGCAACATTATTGGTAGTGTTTCCCACACCAGTTGAGTATATATGAATCATTTTTCCTTCACAACATTGGATCGCTCCTCCAACACCATCTCTCCCAGGGTTCCCTTTGACGCATCGTCGAAATTCAATTTCAGAAAACTAACCTGGGGCAGATTCCAAGATATGGCACCACCATGAACCTATGGCTCTCTCAGATTTGGTAAGCTAATGCTCTGAGTATCCAATTGCAATATTTGCAATATTTGTTGCTCTTGGATTGAGGGATTTTTGACTGATGATTGAACTTTCCTACTCAGAACAGTTTCTCTTAGTTGTTGCTTGACCTTTTATATCAAAATATTTATTGGGAGGGACTCATTGTGGAAAATTATTCTGTTTCTTTCCTTCCAAATTTTCCATATGACAAACCCGGGAGTTAATCCCTAGCACAAATTTACTATTTCATTAGTTGTATATTGAACCCACCATCTCCTCAAGGTCGCATGGATGTCTTCTCATACTCTATCGGTGTGTCGATATAGGGTAGCCACCCAATCCCATAACCCCACAAAGTAATGGCATCCATCAAGAAGATGATTTATTGTCTCCTCTTGTTATTCACATAAGTGGCATCTTGAGGGGCCAAAAAAACCCCTTTTAACCAGATTCTCCCAGGTTAAAATTTTCTTATGTAGAACCAACCATATAAAGAGTTTTACCTTCAACTAGTGAGGGAAATTCCAAAGTCATTCCTAGAGGGGGCCTGGATTTCTCTGATCATGACCCGCTATATAATGTTGTGCCTCTTTTAGGGTAAATTCTCCATCATCTCACCTGCCCTACCGAAGTTGGTCCTCATCCTCTAAGCAAAGAATCTTTCATTTTTGAATTTCCTCCTCTAGTTCTTTCACCAGCATGGAATTTTGATTGGGGTCTTGTGGCAGAATGGGGAGTAACATCCCCAACCACCAACAGGTCGGGAAAACGCCACTACTCAGACACTTCACTTAGCTTTTCCTTTTTCTGCTCTAATCTGTGACAGCTCCAACCTTAAACTATTGGGTTATGCCACACAGAGACACTTGCAGAAAAACAGACACATCCATATAAACATAGAATGACTATTCTACAAATATATAACATAATAATGCAGAAATAACAGTAAGCCTACACGTGCAACATATACAACATACACAAGCAATACTCATCAATTACAACATATGTACCATTACACATCATGTAATCATTTGCTGATGATCGATTGTGAAAAACTCTCTTGTAAAATCTCTCTGTAATATTTTTCTTTGCATTAATAAACTTCTCCAAGTGGTCGCATTGGCTGGGGCCGTGGATGTTTCCCCACAGGGGTTTACCACGTGAAAACATCGATGTGTTGATCTTTGATCTGGTTATGTGAGTGGTTACTGAAGGTGTTCACCCTTTGTTGGAATACTTTTGTTGTCGAACACAACCCAAGGAATGTACCCCTTCACTACTCTCAATACATCGAGCATCCCATTTGTTTAACAAGGTCTCTTTGGTACAAGTAACCAAGAATATCTCACCTAGGAACTCACTGCCAGAAAAATCTACCAATAAACAACAACAAACACTTGTTGTGATAGTGCAACTCACTCAATTCACTCTTCAGGCCTAACAATTCGGCTCTTCGATTTTCAGTTCCAATAAGCTAAAAAAATTCTCTAACATGATCCATAGTTTGCGTAGCCTTCTTTCTCTAAATCGTGTTTTTTTTCCCGCTTTCCCATTGTTTTTTATGCCAAGATTAAATGTAAAAAAATCTACCTAATCCCCACCATACAAATTTCCTCTATTTTCCCAAAATAAATGATTGCTCACTATGTTCAATGTTGATTGTACTCCAGCCCCATGCTATCCAATAAATATGGCATGTGACTCTCACACCCACCCTCTGACAAGTATTTAATGACTGAGCTCTCATACACTCAAACATGGAAATAGAAGGTTGACCCAAAAGATAGTAAAATTCAGAAATGTGGGTTAGAATTAATATCCACAATTAATTTTCCTCCCTTGGGCACCTCTTAGACACTCCCTAGGCATACCCCCTTTCTTGTGGATTAACCAACCCTCATCTCTGTCTATATTCCCAGTAGTTGGCATCACAATATTTTTATTAAAATCAGAAAATAAATTTCGCATATTACATCGCTTTATCATAACTACATTCATATTTACATATACATTAATTAAATTGGGGGGATTATAGTGGGGATGTTACATTCCCCCTCCCCTACAATTGTGCATCGTCCTCGATGCACAACACCATGCCGAAATACATATACAAATTTACATCATAATATTTGAAAAATAAATTCTACAATCTGTTAACTCTCCAACAACAATTCCGACCATAATGTCTCGTTTTTCTTAACCTGCTGACCTAAGAAATGCACCCCCTTCATTGTTTTTAGTCCATTGATCTACACAATTATTTTATCAAGGCTATTGACATAGGTAAGCAAGAATTCTGAGATGTAGTTCCTGAATCTAGCTACCTAAAATAGAGTCTTGCATTTTCATCTTTTATTTTCTTCAAAATTGACAAAAAATTGTGGCTATTTCTCTCGTATAGTTTCTTCATGCTTCCATGTTGCATCTTCAGGATTGTAGAAGGTCCATTGAACCTTTACCAACCCTATGGCTTTGTTCCTGAGCACTTTGACTTTTTGGTCCAGTATGCGTACTGATTCCATTTGGAAATCTTCTTCGTTTTCCACTTGGATCACAGTGCAACCAATTAAGTGGTTAGGGTCAGACACATATTTCTTTAATAATAACACCTGAAATACATTATGCACTCTCATGGATGCTGTAACATCCCCAACCACCAACAGGCCGGACAATGCCACTAACACAACCTTAACTTAGCCTTTAAAGATCTGATACCAATTTGTAACATCCCCAGCCACCAACAGGCTGGGCAATGCCACTAGTCAGCTCTGACTTAGCTGCGATACCAAACTGTAGCATCCTCGGCCCTCCACAGAAACTGGGTAATGCTACCACTGCAGAACATTCTCATACATATATATTTAATATGCATATTTAACCAAAAAATACAAAGTAAACACATAATTACTGCTAACATACAAAATAAATGGAATTAACAGTGATTCATACATTCAACGGAATACATGAAAACATATAAGCATCACATACATGCATTTTAATTGAAATTAAACACATAATGATACTTGTCTTTGGAACTGGAGTAACTCCACCAACTACGCCCAGACCTTCCATGAACCTCCCAACGTTAGACCATGTTGCTCATCATGCTCAACAGTGGGTCACCCCCGAGCTGGGACCAAGCTCCACCCAGGGCAAGGGAATCCTAGACTAGGCCGAGGTTACAGGAAAACTGCAAAGAGAAGCTAGAAGGATTCTCTTCAGGAGCCTTCTTACGCCCACTAATCACAGACTCTCATTCCCCACATGCCTGTTCCACCCAGGAGTATACACCTTCACAAGCATAGTCCATCGGTCGCTTCACCTCCATTTCTTGGTCTCGACAATTGGCCGGATCAAGAATTCTCAGAGCTCCATAGTTGGTGTTGGACTCTCTCTAGGAGAAAACCACTTCCCAGCAGACTCTCTCACTTGGAGAGAGCTGCTCACAGGCCTGACATCCTGCCTCTTCTACCACGGGCTTGACAACCCACTCCTCGACTAAGCTCCAACCAGGTGGGGACAACAACAATGATTCAACACTCATTCACATAGGGATGGCAGTAGCAACAACAGATGGGAATGGCACCACATGCAACAACAACTGACGCTAAGACACGACACAACTAAGGCGATTACTCAGGTGTCGAGTTCCTCAGAAGACATAGAACAATTCACGAATTTTGGGTCTTAGGTGCGTGCGTGAGTATTGCAAAGGTCGAATACAGAGGCCACAAGATTCACGGAAATACACCGATCGACTTCACGGTTCTGGTTTTCAGAAATGCATGAGGGTATACAGAGGGCACTCGCGGAGACTCTGCCCAATTCAAGGAGGATGGAAAATGGTAAATGAACCCCCAACACAGCTAACGCTTCAACTTTAACTGCATGCACCCAGGTTGACATTTGTCTTCTTGTAGCTGCATGTGTTTCCTTTTGCACACGATGCCTTTCCCAGGACTTAGGATAAAAACACTCAACACTCAACATGTCCACTTTAGCCTTCAAGAATTAATAATCAATATTATCCTTTAGAGGTAAGGCCCCTAACTTAGCCCCTAGGTCCACACACTTAACCTCCTCCCTTACCCAACCTTGTGGAATCTTAGTTCTCCATCACTCTTTCTTCGTGGTCGGTCTGCACGAAACGATGTTTATATTTTATTAATGTTCTACATAGTTACATATACAAAATCAAGCTCTTGGCCTTTAACACTTAGGCTCTCCAGCCTAATAAACACATAAACCCACCAACTTATCAACACTCGGCTCACCAACTTGCAAAACATGTTTACAATTTATAAATACAACTGGGGCTCGTCCTTGGGGATATTACAATCCCCTCTCCTTATTTTTGCACTTTCCTCAGTGCAACTCTTTACACAACATCAACAAGATTTCCAAAATCTTCAAAGAGATGCGGGTATTCTGCCCGTATAACATCCTCATGATCCCATGTCGCATCATCAGGACTGTACAGGTCCACTGGACCTTTACAAGCTCTATGGCTCAATTCCGGATCTATTTGCTCTTCCAGTCCAATATGCGCACCAGATGCACTTGCAAGACCCCTTCTTTCTCTACCCGAATCACATTCCAATCAATAACATGATTAGCATCGGGTATATATTTCTTAAGCAATGAAACATGAAACACATTATGTACAGTCATGGATGCAAGTAATGCAAGCATATATGCAATGTATATATATGTATACACAAACAATTCTAATAACATTATAACCTGTATACAAGATACACAACATACAATAAATAGAGAATTGTACTTATCTTTTGATTGAGAAGACCTCCATATCAACATGGTCTAGGCCAAGGTACCAAACCTCAGAAACACTCCAACCAATGGTCTCTCCTTCCCCACATGATTTTCCTGCCCCATGAGTGTACACCTTCACTGTCACACAATCCATCGACTGCTACACCTCCCTTTCCTTGGGCTTCAACAACAGGCCGACTCAGGAAGTCTCAGAGCACCGTGGCTCCCGGCATTCCAACTTCCCTCAGAGATTTCCAAACAACATCTTCCTGAGCTACTCTTTGTAGTCAACATTCCACTTTAATCAACATCATCTCATCTGCATCACCCACATGTAGTTATCATGAGGAAACAAAAATTAATTCATTTAGGAACTCAAACTTAGTTCAAAAGGGAATTCAACTTTTTCCCCAAAACATGAAATTCCATTTCATAATTATTCTTGGTTGTTTCCATATTAAGATTGCAACTTTCCTTGTAATTTTCCACAAGCACCAAACTATATACCATTTTTCTGCAAGGCTTCATCTTGCATACTGCCAACAATTGTCAATATTTCCTGTACATAATAATTCAATTGCAATATGTACAGAACCATATGCAGTGAATTTATAATTGTCTGCATCTAGAAATTCAATCATAATTACCAAACAATTTAATAAAATAGAATGATTCGTCATTCTATGCGTATGCATGTTCACAGTAATATTTGTAAGTTCATTACTTCTTTTTCTGAACAAGAAAATTTACTGTAGTCAATGCTCATGTGACTACTTGACTTGCAACTTTCTTGTTTCAATGTCTAACAACTCTTGAAATGTCCTCAACTTCATGAGTTCACAACATTTCAGTTGTTATTAACAATTATTTCCATGCAATAATATATATATGCATGTACTTACAAAACTCATTCAACCATTGCATTTAGTATACAATTCTATCACTTACTATGCATGAGTGAAATTATCAGTGCATACTTATTCAAGACACTTTGCATTGAATTACATAATGCTCTTCATCTCTGTCATGTATCTCACCATCCATGAGTTGTAATTCTGTCCAATGTGTTGACACATCCTCGACACACTTCCTATTGTCTTCCCAATTAATTGGCTGCCTTCCTTTTCGACCCAAACACTACACCAAGAATATAATTCTATGGTGTTCATTAGTGTTAGCAAAAATGTTGCAGTCCAAGTTTTATTTAAAGGCAGGAAGTTTTTAGTACCTGTGTGGCTCATAACCTTTCCATATCCGTACCTTTCCATATCCAACCCTGTCCTAGTCTCATACATGACTTGCTTACTAGAATTCATTCCTATAACAAGTTCTTATCTTTTAATTCTTTGGTTATTACCCCATAACCAAATTAACATGACATTTTACTATGTCAGTGTGTGCATTCAATAATATAATCATGTGATTTTTATAAAAATAACTCTGGCTGAGGAAATTCTTACCTAAATTTCCTTTCAACAATTATGCAAAAAGAGTAATAAAACTCATACTTGCATGACTGCCATTAATAAATTTTAGACTACATGAATGTTTGATGGAAGTAGAAGCTTCCATGCTTCTTTGATCAAACTTATAACCAACACTTCATCTCTTTGTTGCTTCCCTCCTTATGCAACAACATCACCAACAACACTTGCAAAAACGCAAGCATTCTTTCCTCTGGCTGACCCAACAAGCCTTAACAAACTTGCTACCACAGAAATTGCAACAACTTCTTTCTCCCTATAAAAATTTTCCTTGTTGATCCCAAAAGTCTACAATTCTTCCTGGATTCCTGAATCTTATTGTGCTTTCACAGTGATCAATGTACATGACTATTTCTTCCCTGAGCACTTTCGACGCAGTGCCCCTACCTCAGCGGGGTCTGTTGACCTCCCGACCAAAGGGTCTTTCCAAATGCTTAGTCAGATTGACTCTTCGGGCCTTTGCAGGACCCCTATTAATCTTACACAGGTCCCATTTCCTTCTTTAGGCGCTGGTCCTGAAAGCCCCATGGGCTTATTCCTGCGTGCTTCCAAAACTCCAAGTTTCAGGCGCTAGCCCCTTTTTCATTAGTCGTTTCCTTCAAACTCTAGGATATGACCTCATGGAAAAATGTGATTATGGGCGTGGGCAAGAGTGGTTTTAGGCCAACCTTCTTTTCACCCCACAATTAACCTCCAGCTGCCACACATCACTTTGTTAAAACCGTGGTATAAATTGTTGCCCACTCTCAGATTTTTAACATCCAAGCAAGTTCTGGCCCCGCAAACCAACTCGTCCATTGAGCTCCAATCCCTTGGCGATGATCCACGATAAACGACTGCTATCTATCCTCCCTTTTCTACCTTCTTTCCTCCTTCCACACACGATCCCAGATCTACATGATCTGTCGACACATAGCTCCCTTCCAAATCAACGACTATGGTTGATTCCGAATCTTCGTCCCTTGAGATTTTCAACTCTCAACTATCTGCTTTTCCTTGTATGACAATCTTCTGGACTGGAAGATCTATTGACACCTGTCCTCAACAATCAGACAGTTATGATGAACTCCGACTCTTCGACCTTCGAGAATTCACATGTCTCCACACACACAAATCTCTGGAGTGAATTTCCTCGGAGTGACAGATCTTCTGCCACACATCCTCTCCAAATCAACGACCCTGATTCTCTTCGGGACTTTGGTTCTTTCCGACCAAGACCAGATCAAGGGTCCTTTGACCTCCTCCTCGATCAACGATCGATATCTCCTTCGGGACTTCGACACTTTCATCCTATGCTTTCCTTTGGAGTGCTCTGTACTCAAAGTTCTAGATCTGGTGCCACACACCCACTTTCAGATCAACGACCAAGATTTACTTCGGTTGTTTCTCCTCCTCCTTGTCTGCAAACTTACGAAGTTGTGTATCTTACGCCACCTTTCCTCCTGGACGATGGACGGTCCCAAATCACTTCGGGACTTTGACAAGTCAACTTCTCCTATGTGCACAAGGGTTAACTCACATGCGCTTACCTCCAGATCCAATGGTTGTTGGTCCTTCGCGCTCAGATCCAATAGATGGGATCTGTTCCTCTCCTTTGTGCTCCCTTTGTTCTACTGGACATTGATCTAACAGTCCAGGCTCCTCCCCACAACCAATCTGACGACTATTGTTGCTCCTCCTCCTGATATTTTGACTTCTTCCGCCTTGGAAGATTTTGTCAGTGTTCAAAGGTTTTGGCCTTTGACCTTTCTCCTGTGAGTCCTCCTCTTGGATATTGTCTTCGCTCTCATAAGCGTTATCTCTTTTGAGCTTTAAGAATTATAATGAGTCCTTCTCCCATGCACTCCTTGCATTATCTCTTCTAAGATTTTCGAATTACTCAGTCTCCTAAGGGTCTTTTCCCTTCTGTTTCCTTTCAAAGGAAAACTTCGTGCCCTTCTGACAACCTTCTGCTCAAAGCACACCTTGTTGAGCGTTTTCTAAAGAGTTTTCAATAGCTTTGTGAGTATCTTCCTATGATAATCTGCTCCCTAAACTCGACAAAGAGTTCTCTCTGTGCACACTTGCACTCGCTCGATGACCGCCTGACAGAGCCCTACAGAGTTCTTAGTGACTCTATCTCTCTTTGAAGTCAACACATAGTTCTTTTTGTGCACTCCTTGCACCTCCACTGATGAAGGTTAAATAATATCTATCCTGAGCTTCTCTGAGGTTAACTTACCTCTTTCAATGCATTCCTTGGAGATAATGTGCACTGCTTTCACTTGAAAACTCAAAGAAGAGAAACAATTGAAACTTATTCAATACTTCACCAGTTTACGCATTCAAACCAATATGATTTAAGAAAACATTCAGATTTCATTTTCTTTCCGAGCTCTTCTCTGCTTTGTAATAATTTTCGGGAACTAGCTCCTTTCTCTCAGTCCCCAATCCATGTGACCATGGGTCGTGACCAAGCGCTAGATCAATAAGCGCTTCCTCAGGCCTTCGGCCTTCGGCTTCAAAATATTTCCAAGCACCACACAACAATCTCTCAGAGTTCTGGATTACCAAACTCGCGAAGTAGGGAAGATCATCAGTCCACGTCTACCTAACATCCAACGAATGACACTTACTATGGAACCTCATGTGTCTGAGTTCCGGGTCTTTGGGACTTCAGAGCTTCGGAGGATCTTGCATCCACACATCCGAAATGTTAATCTTTGAACATTCCCAATCACCTTTGGTGACATCATTATGTCACATCACTTAACATTTTATAATTGTGCGGGTATGCAACGGTGGTTTGGAGAAACCCATCTTTCGTCCCATAATTCTTTTGACGCTGACACATAACCCCTTGGTGAAACCATGGTTTGGATTGAGGGACTGCCTTGGAGAATTAACTCCTGTGCAACTTGGGTCCCCGCAATGCCTCATGGCCGTCGATCTTGATGTATCGTGATCAACGCCAGTGTGGGTCCTCCGACATTTAACTACATTATGTAACCTTGGCCCCACGATCCATGCTCATACAGAAAGCCACATGGCAGAATACTTGTGGCTGATACGTGGCCCATTTAGATGGGTGACATGCGTCTCGTTCCAAATGCCATTTCAACCTTCCACTGGTTCGAAACCCACTGATATGTGACACACATCTCATGTGTTCACGTCCATCCAAGTGACATCATCATGACTCACTACTTTGGCTCTTCAGGAGATTTCACCCTTCACTACTGCGTTTGACCTTTTAACATTGACTTGATCCAACGATCAAGCTCTCCTCTCTAGATATACGATGTAGATCCACTTCGGAGCTTCGGGCTTCAACCCTTCTCTTGTTTATGGTGTCAGACTTCACTGAAGTCGTGAAGTCTGAAGGGATTCTGGTTTAACTTCTCTGCACCTTCCCTATATCTGATGGTCATAAGGGATTTCCCTCCCTTCTGAATAGATCCTACGATGCAGAACAAACTTTGTTACTCTACGGATTTCCAAAGGAATTAATGGCTAACTGCCTCTCAACATTACCAGATCTGACGATAGTGAAGGATTCTCCTTCTCCCAAACATATCATAAGGTCCACATTACTTTGCGACCCAACACCACTTTTGTCATGGTTTTACGATACCTCTATTCCTCCTGAGCTTCGTAACACGACCAAGGTAAATTCTTGGCACTTAGGAAGGTTCTCGGGTTTGAAATTGGTCCTCCAGACACAATTTCCACCTAAAATTTCGGGTCCAATGAGCACTTGTCCAACCCATTCAGGTTCGACGTTTAAACCTTGGCTTTGAACTTGAATTTTGTCCATTCCGACAACAATTTTTTTCCAAATTTTTTTCTTCAACTACCATTAACATAGCCCATCCAGGCTCAGTGTTGAAACCATGGCTCTGATAACAATTTGTAACATCCCTAGCCACCAACAGGCCGGGAAATGCCACTAACACAAACTT